>JAQNBH010000009.1:24476120-24719711 GCA_028752905.1 Cladorhizidae sp. MBARI D1340-BT2
CAAGGCCCTAGCACTGGGCCCAGCAAGAGGAAGAGTGTGGGTGTCGGTGATTGTGGCAAAGGTCCTAGTCATAAAGTCGGGAAGACAATTGGTCAACAGTTAAAGTACATCGCAAATATGACGAGTTCTTCAAAGAAGAGAAGAGGAAGGGAAATGCAGTCACAAGAGAGAGAGAGAGTGAACAGGAGACCGGCGAAGGCAACTACAAAGACAACAACAAGGTTAAATGAAGTCCATCTCCCTGACAAACACCTTTCTGACACCAACAAAATGTTACAATAAATCAAGAATGTGTATAGACCAGGACTCATTTGACAGAGGAGCTCGGTGTGACTTCATTTTGTGTCCAAAGACTATAGCAATATTCTCCAATTATCATTAACCCTCTTGCTGCCATGGGGGTATATATAGGGTTGGGGTATATAATACCTGGTAGTTAACATGCCCCCCCCCCCCCCCCCCCCCCCCCCTCCACACACACACGCACACACATACACTATATATATATACACACACAGTCTATTTGCTTTCTCATGGCACTGAGAGCCCTATTGAAAAAAATTATACAGCGTATTCAAAACAGGATTGGCAGTAGAGGGGATTTACTTTGAATACTGCTTGGCATTAAAAGTGCTTCTGGCTCTCCAGTATCTTCGTGGATGTGCTCGAGCATCAGTGGCCTCAAGGAACACCTGATTGCTCTTACAGATCTGTTATGTGCCAGCCAGCGGCTATCACTTGGCTTGATCATCTTTAGTTGGGGGTGGCTGTTGAGTGCCTGCATCTCCTTCAGTGCTGAAAACTTCTTTGGAGAGTAGTGGAACTGGCAGTTGCAGGGGTGGCGACCTGGGCTGGAGGAGGCTGGAGCAGAGAAGGAAGAAAAGAAAGTGTTATTTGGATGGAGGTTGCAGAGAATGTGTGAAGATAGGCTAATGAAAAAAGTTGTGGCAAGTGATTGTCAAGGTTGGGCAGAGTTTTGTGAGCTGAAAAGGAAGTTTGGTGGGGAAGGAGCATTGAAGATAGTAGGCTCAAGTGCGACATGGAGGAACTGTTTAAGTGATGTTCATAAGGAAGAGTGGCGGAAGAAGTAGGAGGGAAATCCAGCCTCAAGTTGTATAGGTTAGTTAAAGGAGAGTTTGGACAAGAAAGATATGTAAGAAGATTTAGTAACACAGGGGAAGTGAGGCTGAAATTTAGGTTAAGGGGACAGGTGCTTCTGGCTCTCCAGTATCTTCGTGGATGTGCTCGAGCATCAGTGGCCTCAAGGAACACCTGATTGCTCTTACAGATCTGTAATTCATAATCTTTTCTAGTAGTCAGTGGGACTCCTGGTTGACAAGGTGAGTGTGATATGTGCCGGAATGGTAAATTGAGCTATGTGATGAAGGTGTTGTGGAAGATGTTGTGCATTTCTTGTTGTACTATGGGAAGTTTGCTGGTGATCAAGAATATGGTTGAGGGCATTGAAGGGTCTGAAGAGTGGGTGGTAGAATGAAAAAATGAAGATAAAGAAGGGAGAGTATGCCTAATGTTGGGTAGATCAGTAGCAGGGGTGAAAGAAGAGGTGTTGGATAGGGTAGACAGGATTGTAATGCTCAATTGGTGGGAGAAGAGGAAATAGTTAATGTTTGGCACCTAGGGTCCTATGTCTTTGGCACCCCCTCCCCACCCTCGTCATCCCGAAAAAACTCCTTGTAATTCATAATCTTTTCTAGTAGTCATTGTCATTTTTATATAATTGGGTGGTGGCCTATCTCAAGGCTCAACAGAACAATTAAATTATCACCTTGTCAATAATCAACTTCAATACTCGACGTTTTCACTCGAGCCTTCATTAGATTTGTGTCGAAGGATCTGATAACCCAAGTATTTGGTGACCCCCGGGCACCTAATCTGAGTGCCTCCCTCCCTCGTCACTGAGTAGGATTCTTTTAGGATTCAGTGACCCCCCCCAAACCATCCCTGGGTGTACCTCTTATCCTCTCGTCTTGACGAAGTAGCGAGCTCGAGGAGTGACACCTCTACCATCAGCGACTAGGGGCTCCACCAGCGGTGTCCACTTGCTACTTCATCCAGAGTTTAGCTGGACGGTCCCAGGGGTGGATCCAGGGTGGGGGACAAATTTGATCTTCTCTTTCCAATTTTTGGGTGGTTGGCAAATTTGATCTTGAAAATTCAATCATGCACTTGCTAATTTGGCTGGGTGATTATCACACTTTGTTAGATGGGATGCAGCAGGTTATCTAAGGGTGACAACCTTAGGTGTTAATCAGCTCCATGCCATCTAACCATGTGTTCAAAGTACATACAGCCATAAGAATGCTCATGACCTTTGGGACTTTGACCACATGAGATGTCTAATCTAAAGGACCAGCTGCAAGAAAGTCCAGAACATGGACATTCGACATTTTTTCAACAAAGCGTATGTCTATTGTGTTGTTTAAATTTTTAGCAAAGCTTTAGTTACATTTTTGTGGCATGTAGTGATGAAGTTAGATCTAACAGTTCCAACTGTCTCTTCTGAAGAAGCAACCACCAATGATTGTAGTCATTCTAATTTGGTGAACCCATTGAACTCAAATTACGAATCCACTGCTGATACTGAATCAAGTCCAAGTGATTTTGAGGATGAAAGCAGTTCTTCGATAATGACCATTGGTCCTGCTATTGAATCAGGTGAATGCAGTTCTTCGACAATGACTATTGATCCTTCTATTGAATTAGAATTCAGCAAGACGATGGACCTCTCGAGCTAAATAGTAGTGAGAACATGGGGAACTTCAAAGCTCTGTTGAAGTTTCGAGTTGATGCAGGTGATCAATTCTTGAAACATTTGGAAACAGCAAGTGCCAATGCTACACATATTAGCAAACAAACTCAAAATCAGATGATAGTAATCTGCGGAGATCTAATTCGGAGTAAAATTTTGACGAATGTGCGGGAAGCTAGGTTCTTTTCTATTATTGCAGACGAAGCAACAGATTCTGTAAATGAAGAACAGCTAGCCATCAGCATAAGATATGTTGATGATGGAAAGCACAAGAAAAGTTTTTAGGGTTCCGTGAGTGTCTTTCTGGTGTCACAGGTGAGGCAATTGCCAATGATATTCTTGGTCATCTTACTAATTGGCAGTTAGATCCACACTTGTTGAGAGGCCAGGCATTTGATGGTGCTGGTGCAATGGCTGGTAGGTCAAGAGGAGCTGCTGCATCAAGAATAATGTCAGCATATCCTAAAGCTCTCTATGCACATTGTATATCCCACAAGCTGAACTTGTGCAATAGTGAAATGTTGTACCATAAGAGATGTTGGCAATATGATGAAAGTGGCAGACAAAGTAGTTCGTTTTGTCCCCAATTCCCCTAAAAGGCAGCTGTCTTTAGAGAAATGGATAGAAGATACTATACCTGAAGAAAGAAGAAAAACTCTATGTCGCACCAGGTGGGTGGAATGCCATGAGGCTTTTCAAGTCTTCACTGATCTTTACATTGCTATTGTCAGTTCTTTCAGAGTGGAATAGAGAATCCAGATCAGATGCTCGATCACTACTCTTGGTTTTATCTCAATTTCAATTTCTTGTAGCCTTAGAAGCCACGAAGAAGGTTTTGGAGTACACAAGAGGATTAAGTATTAAACTTCAAGGTCGATACATTGATGTAGCACGGCTTTCCAGGAAGTGGAAATGGTACTAAAAAACTGTGAAAAGGCTTCGCACAGAAGTGGAGACATTTCATGCAAAAATGTACACTAGCAAAGAGAATGGCCCAGAGAGTAGGTATTGAAGAGTCTATGCCAAGACTTGCATCCAGGCAGCTACATCGAAGTATTACAACAGCCACAAACTACCAGGAATATTACTGCCGGAATCTAACTATTCCCTTGCTACATCACTAATCACTGAGCTCATCGATTTGATAATTCAAAGTAACCGATTTCAAGGTATTACCATCCTCAATTGTTTCTGCTGATTCTGGTGATTCTGGTGATTTGAGCAGTGAAGTGCTATTCTACAGTTGTACAGAGATGACCTTCCATCACCAGAGTGCCTGGATTCAGAGCTTCAGTTATGGAAACAAAAATGGAGCGAAAACCTTCAAGCATCAGTGTTAGTCAACTCGCCAAAAAAGGCAGTCAACCATGCAGACAAAGATTTCCCCCCCAATATTTTTTGCTAAATGGGTATATACTTTGCCAGTGACAAGTTGTGAGTGTGAACATTCTATTAGTATGCTAAAGCATATTAAATCACCCTTGCGAAGAACCTTGACACAAGAGAGACTCAATGGCTATTTTTTCACCAAAATATTCAAATTACACCAGAAGTAGTTGTAGATGATTTTGCTAGGTGGCACCCACGCAGAATGCACCCACGCAGAATGTTGTTGTGAAAATGAACATGCTCTATAAATTATGTAGTTCTCATTATATCATTGAAACGTATTGTAATACTTTTTTTCAAACTATGTTTTGTCCCCCCCCTTAATAAATCCTGGATCCACCCCTGGGACCGTAGCTGACTTTATACAGTTGACAAACCATTTGTAGTTAGACCCTCTGGAGCCTGGTATATAACAAATCTCTCTGGAGACTTGTGATAGCTTTTGGCTCCATCAGCTCTTGGTGTCTGTCCTTCAACTTACATAATTTTCTGTAACAACCCATCACTATTCCAGGTTGTCGTAAGTTTATAATATTATTAATTAAGCACTGTTCCGATTTTTTTAAATATAGAGTTGCTGTTACAAAGTCCAATACTACTGTGTTGTAACATATCAAGATTAAATCATAATAATAAATGTTTGAAAGAGAAAATAACAAGTCCATCCAAGTCACTGGAATTTTACAAGTAGCTATGGTTTTCCATTTTACACCAAAAATATAGCTAGGATGTTTTGATCTTATTGGACTATTGACTGAGATTGTCTTCTTATTTGACAATGTGGACACAATGACATTCTCAATAATCAACTTGAATTTCCTCACTTGATGTATCTGGCTACATGAAAGCTAGACCCTAGCCGAAACATCGAGTGAATTGACGAGTATTGTTTATCGCTTGTTTTGGAAATAGTCATAAGTTCAAACAATTGTCATATATTAACAGATGTTTCTAACCATAGTATTATTTTTCCATGTCAATCATGGTACACAACACATGAGTGCATATTAGCTGGTAAAACATCCTTCACTCTGCTCAGTTGTGTCCTCAGAGTTCTTCCTGATCTGAAGACGACTTTGATGTTGAACTTCCTGCAGACCCTCCTGATGTCCCTGCTGCATAAGGAAACACTACCATAGGAAGACCCCTCATTGCCTTTAATGGTGTGTACTAATCTTCCTTTCTGTGTTTAGATATATCTGCAGACGAAAAGTTGATGAAGGCTTGTGGATAACCGTTCTCTATATTCAAGTGATGTTCTTCCTTCCAAAGGTCCTCCTTCTCAGTCACTACTCTTCTGGCTCTATCATGCAAGCTGTTCACCGCTCCTCTGCTGACATGGATTGGATGATGTGATCTATCTCAATTACAATATCAGTTCCTCATCTATCAGCGATTGCTTTAGGCTTGGGAAGTTCAAAGGGTCCAACAGAAAGCCCAGGCCTATTCTGGCCAAACTCACTAGGTCTGCTGATGTAAACTCAATTCTGTCTAAAAAGGGATCCCTCAACAGTCCAGTCTACATTAAGCCAGATATGTCTCTTCAACAAAGGGAAATTGAGTCCATCTTATTAAAGGAGAGATGGTCCTTGATTTTAACTGGTATTGAACAGACGACAAAAATCTTGCACTGTTTGTCGACAACAAACCACATGGAAAAGTGGAGAACAATTCCTTTGTAAATCACCTATGACCAATGAGAAAGCCTCAAGTGATACTATTGATCCTGTTCATCGTAGTTGCTTCAGTTTTGGCTGACAACATGCAAATCCCAGTCCCACCTCTGGCACCAATGTTAGCCAGCAACTCTGCATCGGGGAGTTTAGCTGTGAATGACGAGGTCAATCAAATGAATAGTCTACCTGATACGTCTGCCAGACATGGTGCAGGCACTAAAAGACCAAGTGAAATTATGTTTCTGGAATGCAAGAAGTATTGTCAACAAAATTAATTATTTTCAAGCACTCGTCATATTCCCAGCAGGTAGAGATCATTGCTATCACTGAATCTTGGTTATCTAAATCAGTGTTGGATAATGAAATCTTACCCACTGGGTATACAATCTATAGAAGGGATTGAACTACAAGAGGAGGAGGGGTTCTTCTATATATTAAACAGTCAATTTCATCTAAGTTAATTTATTCTCATCAGAGTCTGGAGTTGATCACTGTGGAAATTCAATGTTAAGAAAACATTTATACTATGTATTGTGTATGTTGCTCCTAATGCCAGTGACGATGTCCGTGCTTGTATACACACATATCTCGAGGAACTATTTTATCAAGACAATGTAATCCTTGTTGGTGATTTCAACATGCCGGATATAAATTGGCTTACCTTAACGGCTAACTCTTCCACCTCAAGCCTAGTCTGTGACCTAGTCTTCAGACTCAACCTTTCTCAATTGGTTTTGAATCCAACTCATATCTTCGGTGGCATTCTGGATTTGGTAATAACAAACACACCTGATCTTATTGAAAACCTCGGGGTTGACTTAACTAGACCACAATTAGAGTCATGGTTAATATTTCAACATCAAATCCAAGCCACACGCATCCAAGTCCTACCTACAAGTTTGACTATTCAAATGGAGACTGGGAGGGTTTGTTTAATTATCTTCTAGATTATGACTTCTGTACAATGTATAGCTCATCTGATGTGGAATACCTGTGGGGATACCTTAGGGCAGTTATTTGTGAAGCTATGGATCTTTTTATACCCAAGAAAAGAATCAATACAAAGAATATTCCAAGTGGTTCACTAAAGAAATTAGTCACAATATAAACAAAGCAAGATCTTTAAGGCGCAGATATAAGTGTAAACACTCGGATGGATTGAGAGAAAAAATTGATGCCTTTGACTCTGAACTTCAATCAACTATCATGGGAGCCAAGGTAAGATGGGAAAGCTAGTTGGTGTCTAACTTTGCCAACAAAAAGAATCAAGAGATTTACAGCTACCTCAAGAGTATGTCTTCTCATCGATCTCTCCCAAAAACAATGTACCTAGACAAAGTCTCTGTTACTTCAGATGTTGAAAAGGCCGATCTCTTTCAATAAGTACTTTTCTTCTGTATTCACCTTTGGGGTCCTCCCTATATACCACCTTTATCTGGAATCACAATAACTTTTATCTCTAACATTAAACTCTCTACAACTGAGGTTATGACGCTCTTGCCTCTCTGGACCCCAACAAAGCGATGGGAATTGATAAATTAGTCCTAGAATTCTCAAAACATGTTCGCTTGCTCTTTGTGATCCAGTTCACCACCTGTTCAATCAATGTTTTGATCAGTGTTGTCTTCCATATGAATGGAAGGTCCACCGTATCACCCCTATCTACAAGGCTGGTGATAGATCAAACATCAAAAACTACAGACCTATATCGCTCCTTTGTTCACTGTCAAAAGTTCTGGAAAGGTTAGTACACAAAGCCTTTGGGATCATAATCTCCAGTGCTCCCCTGGACTGATCATTATTCAATGATAACTACAAAAGCATATGCTAAGCTTGGCATGATAAGAAGAACTTTCAGCAAGTACATCCCAGTAAGTGTCAAGGAACAACTATACACTGCTCTAGTGAGATCACAACTTATGTACGGTTCACAGCTCTGGAGACCTTATCTCATTAGGGATATAAAATGCTTGGAAAAAATACAATGCAGGGCAACCAAATATATACTAGATGACTACTTCTCAGATTACAGAGAAAGATTAATAGCACTGAATTTTCTGCCACTGATGTACATCTTCGAACTAAATGATGTTATGTTTTTCATGACTAACTACAAGGCAGCATTCAACATCACAGAACATGGAGTTTTCTCCAGTCGCTCCTCAAGATTAGGACATAAAATGGTCCATACCAGATCGACCAACAATAAATCAAGACATTTCTTTTTCAACCGGCTTCCTCGATTGTGGAATTCCCTATTACCCATTGACTTGACACTAAGTAGTTCAACACTAAAAAAGCACGTGAAATTGAAACTTTGGAACCATTTCATTGTGCATTTCAATCCATGCTCATTTCATTGTTTATGCCCATGTGACAGTTGCATGCTTGTTCCTCACACCACCAACAATACATTCATGGCTACCAGTTAATTCTGGCCAGCCTTCAGCTTGTGCTGTAAAACTCTAATAATAATAATAATAATAAATAATGCGTGGGTTTTCTGTAAACGATTTCAGTTAACCTTCCATCCTTCCTATGTAGGTGGCAATCCAGAAAGGGCACCGATCCATCCACTTCAAGCTCCAAGCTGGCAAAATGTGTTATTTTCTGTTTGTACAAAAAGTACATGATCCTCAACAACTTCTTAATCAGTACACAGTTGGTAGCTTTTTAATATCATAAAGGTGTCATCAGCTGATTTTTGACCCTGCCTCAATCTTTCGCGAAGGTTGCTATCGCGGAGCCTGAATTTTCGTCTTCGGGATATTGTATCTACCTAAATGTATGATGTACTTTCGTCTACCTGAAGACTTCCAAACTTGCAATGACGAATCCATTTCTTAATTTTGTACCATCTATCTACATTATGTCCTGTACGTCAATACGTGTATCCTTCGCGAAGAACTATATAACCACATTTAAAACACACATTTGAACAGTAGTAATTTGGCTAGCTACCTACTTACTTGAATATATATTGTGGTTTTCAATGTAGCAGTTCTGTGAGAAAGCTATACCTACAAAAACAGCAGTGTCAATAGTAGCTGCACAGGTCTAGGCTACAAAACAAGGAAATCTATTCATGGAAATCTATAAACCTAGCTACTAGTCTTCTACTATGTAGCCTCTGCCAGAGACAAAAAGTGGTAAAACAACAACAAAAATATTGTGCCAGTCGTCTTCTTCACTCTTATCTGAACAGGGGTCATTAAGTTCAAGATCGACATCACTAGTAGAGCATCAGGATGATCACTTGTTAGCCATGCAACATATTCCTTGTCAGTAAAGATATCGAAACTATTTTCATAACGAGTAATAATTTGTTCCTGCTGTTCTTCAGTGAAAAACGTTCACCAAAGTCTGACTGTCCTCTTTGGAATCTTTTGAGGATGAAGATATATAGACCATTGGAATTTGTATCACCTTTCGAGGATGAAGGTGGTACAGATCAGCAAATACAATTGCTTCCAAATTGAAAGGATGTATGCCAGTCTTTCTAAAGCCAGACATAACATTATAGCTTTGTAACATGCTTTGGAAAATAAACTTGAAAACTGATACTTTGTAATGCCATGTCCAAGGTTCTCTTGAACAAACGTATGACAATCATTCAGAGATTGAAAAAACTCACATCCAACAGTTGTGATATATGTGATAGGATCTGAGAAAAGGGGTCTTATGTAAAAAGATTGAGTTAGTGATACCAGGTGAAAGAACCTATATTTTGGAACTTAAATCAACACTTATTTCCATTCAGAAGAAAAGTTATGAAAGCCTGAATGCTAGACGCTTGAAGCATTCATTTTGAGAAAAACGCGTTTTAAATTAATTGCTTTTGCAGCTTCCTGTGCACTTGATGAAGCCATTCCTTTGTTAGTTTGTTAACCATGCGGCCACTATAGCAGCTAGTAGGAAATCCCCCCATTTTGAGGGGGTTTCCCATCTTTCCGCATACGTGGGCAGTATTTTCTCCGAGTTACATGGCAATGGAGTTCCGTTACACGTGTAGCAAGCTTCTTGACCACCAATCTTCTAACCTCACTCTTGCCTACAAAGAAGCCAGCAGGAGCCTTCAGACTTCACACAAATGTAAAGGAAAGGTAGTAGATGCCTGTAGTACAAAAAAATAAAAATAGTCAAACTATAACTTTGAGCTTATTTTGGTCATAACCATTTTCCTCTACATAAGACCCCTTTTGTCAGATCCTATCACATATGTGTAGTTTGGGATGGGAGACAGAAAGTGATTATCCCTCCGCTGCACTAGACTGATGGTATCTGGCTCATATGTGGCGAGTGTCCATCCAATAGTCACATGACTGGACATGCAGGAGGAATTTTGGAATAAAAAGATCTGTCATCCAGCGACGAAACAAATTCCATATCCATCCAAGCCTTTGTCGGACATTCCATACAACGAGCCTGCAACCTCCTTTAATCCATTCAGGATTAATCTTCTTGCCTTCAAATATGATCATAGGAGGAATAAGGTACTGGCAGCATTACCACATGCTAAGACAGTAATCTTGGATTTGTTCCCCGAAGTATGCCAATAGACTTTCTTTGTCCCTTTAGGAACAATAATTAGGGTGGTTTATGTAATCCTGACTCGTCCATATTATATAAATGACTGGGGCAGTCAAATATATCATGTAGTTTTAGGGTTTCTTGAAGTATACTGAAGTACAGTACTTGGAAAAATTATTGGAAATTGCTGCATATCACTCCTCTCTTACTCTGGAGAGTCTTCCTAGTGCATCATCTAACCCTCTTAATTAAGGTAACCTATCTTCAAGCATGTAACTAAATCTCAAATTTCCCTTTCTTCATCATAGTTGGGTATAGGTGATGCCCTGAACTTGTCCAGAGATAACTAGATTTTTAAGAGTTGTACAGGGCACACCAAAGTGAAACTGCAGAGCAGCCCAGTTAATTCCCATGCCTTCAGAAACAACCCTTAGGGCACCAAGCATCATATTGTCCCACACTTTATAATTTTTAGGGCAATTGCATTCCTTTGCAACAGTATTTCTCTCAGCCATCATCCTTTTTCTCTTTCTAGGTATGGCGGCAATCGAGAGCTTGTGGGCAGAAACAAACAAGCAGGTGGTCCAGTGTAAATTTCCGTAGACCTTTGAATATCTCCGGATATTACGTGAGGTTGAATTTGGTCGAATTTATGTTTGCTTGGGTCAAATATTGATGGTCCGAAGTTTGATGCCTTATGCTATTAGGTCTGTAGTGTTAGGTATATATATATATATTACTAATTGTTATCAGTAGGTATGTATGTATTTGCTAACGGTGGTCAAGGTCAGGATGTAATGGTAAAGTGTTGACTTCACATGCGTTGTCAGCTTTCCACTCTCTACTCAACTGCTTTAGCTTGAGCAGTGGGAACAACTGCGGCGACCTAATATAACTATGAACTTACTGTCACAATTACTACTAGAGCCAAAATCAGACTACCCTTCCTGGTAGCTGTTTCCTCCTCCCTAGCCCGAAACTAGTAGCGTTTGAATGGAGTAGATTAGGTTAAAGTTCATTAAGAAGCTGGAAAACGATCCAATCCTGCAATATCAACATTAACTTACAACAACACTCAGTTGTACAAACAAAAACAATCCCGCGTCTCCAAACATAGTTTTTACCCCGTTTTTATAATAACTGCAGCTTATGACGTCACAGTTCGCAGTGGACCCGTCACTCTGTATGAACCCGTAAGGGCACCGTCTCGTAGCCCTCCGCCGGCCTTCCGTTGCGAAGATTCCCTCTGTGGGCTTTGTGAGCTTTGTTGGCAACCACATGTCCTTTTGGAGAGCTTTCCTTTTGAGATCTTGCTTTGTTAATTGCTCATTACTGTTCTTATTCGTTTGTAGGTACTCTGCTGTCTCATACTTGTCTAGGGCTGGGGACTCTGTAGTCAGGGTTGAGATCTCTGACCTGCGTTTAGCATTCTATATTGCCTACTGCAAGATCTTGTTAACTAACTTATAAATTTGGATTATTACAAGTAAAAATGAACCATGGCATGCTAAGTATTTAACTTGTACATGCGGCTCACAATAAAATATACTTCCAGTTGGTCTGAGTCAGATCATTTCCTCCCCTTATTAATGACTACATCTGCCATTTTGAACCATCTCTTCCAGGCTAATCCAGTGTTTCTAGCTCACCTGAAGGCTGCACAAGTACCTAACCCATCTGAATTCCTTTGTTCTTGCGAAAGATGTTCCTGCATGGATTTCTTTGCTCAAGTTTATAGATAGAGTGCAACTTAGTGTGGCAGCTTTTCTTGGCTTACTTCACTAATTCTTATACCAAACTGCTGCTCATGACATTTGCATTCCGTGTCGGAGAGTAATTACATACTCACAATATTCTTTCTTGACAGAGACATACAGTTGACAACTCCAGACTAAGAAATAATAAAGAAGTGAGTAACCAAGATTACTATCCCAGGCATGCGTATATATATATATTTTGCCTGAACATGCATGTAGATGATGTAATAATAAAATACTGCAAGTTTCAATATCCAAATTCAAACTGTCACAAATTGATTATTCCTGGGAAATGTGAGGGATATCTATATACCAAACCTTTCCCAAGTCGTCCTGTGATATCCAGGGTTCTTGAGGATCTCCCAAGTACCAATGAAAGGAGGGCAGTGCTAGATATGTATGGGGGGGAAAGATACAGCTACAAATGTGTGCATAAGACCTAGAAGATGGTATAGAGTGTAGGATTAATGTTTTAGACGGTGAAAGTCTGGTTAGCAAGGTTCAAGACATAACAACAATTGCCAACCAGAAGCAGCTAATGGTTACTTGGGAGTGTGTGTCTTTCTTGAAGACACTTGAGGTCTAATAGACAAGCCGAGCTAGGGCTGCACCAGCCATGCTTTTGCTTAGACCTGATCACAAAACTCACTTGTATACTGCATGTAAGAGTCCCTAAAATATCTCGATTGGTCCACATATTCATTAGACTGTGGGATGGATAAATTGGCAGGTTATAAGAAAATTAAACTCAATGTTTATAATAACCATTAAAAGAGTGAAAATGTTTGCCTGAAGTGCTCCTAGTAAGTTCACTGGTTTAGGAAGTGTACGGCTATATATATAACTACTACACGTCAATTATTCCACTGGGCATGCAGTCAGTATACATCCACTGTACAGCAGTATTATTTCTATATAGGTGGATAGTGACCAAGATGTGGAGCATATATAATTTATGTTTTCAGTCATTATTATTCTTTTACTATATACTACTACTACTAAGCAGATAACTTTTTAGAAATATATCCCTCGTCGCCATAAGTATTTGTGTATTGTAATTTGCATACATCTCTAATTGATGATGACCATATTGTGCATGGCTATGATATGACTCTTGCCTTTGAAGTTTGGCAGGTAAGTTATATGGTGCAGTTGGTTGTGGCATACTCACTTCCACTCAATATGTAACACATGCATGTACAGGAAATAATGAGGTACGAGTAAATAGTTGTGTGCTTGCCTCAATGGAGACTACAAGACTATAACTGCTTCTTTCACCACAAGCTTGTCAGCACCACTTGACAACTATGAATTTAACTCCTGCAATTCTTTTTTTTGTATCCTTGGCAAAATTTTCAATTTTGTTGATATTCAAATATGGATGTAGAGTAAATATTTTTGGCTGGCTCTTCGACACCAAAACAACAGCAACAACAACAACACAACAACAACATAACAACAACAATAGCAGCAATAAGAATCCAGATGTTCTTGAACTTCTTCTTTTAGGTTGGTGCTCGAATAATTACCTCCACCAATGTTGTTTTCATCTTGCTTGTGTTTGTCTGCCTGTTAGCAGGATTACACAAAAACTTACTGATGGATTATTTTTGAAATTTGTGTACAGATTATGCATGAGTCAAGTCTCAATCTATTAAATTTTGGTGGTGATCCACATTGACCATCGTCAAAAAAAATGGGTATGGCACTTGGCATCATCAACCATTTTGTTTAGGAGTGTGGCTGTGCATGGATCTTTTGTGTTGACACAAATTATGCAACATGATGACATTACGAATGGCGGAAATTTTCAGTACCTGGTGTTTTACTATTTCATGCCAGAAGATGTGCTGAATTATAATCATGAGCAGACTGCTGCCTGTACCATGTGCCCCTTTTACAATATTTAGCCAGATGTTAATATTGCTTATTTTATGCTGTTGAAATCTCATCATATTATATCCATCCCAGTCTCACAATAGAAAGCCTTCCCCGAGTGGGCTAGGGTTCCTGAGATGTGAGTCAGTTTGGTGGTCCCTCTGCAAATACATGGTAATTAAAAATGGCCAACGGTTACAACTACTGACATGGAGGCAGCCTTTTACACATATACTGTTTCTGGAAGCTCTTCTATTGAAGGAGGCTGCGTAGGAATGCATACATACTAAAAACAACTCCAAATCCCGTCATTAGGTTATATTTCTTTGCACTAATTTTAGTTGTAGCCCAGCATGACTTGGCACTATATAGCTTATTCTTGACCAAATTGCAGCATATTGTATTTGCATTCTGAATAATTTATTCCTGAAAAAGGTTCAGCAATCCAATACAATAGTAGTAATTACACTTACCAACCACATGGACACATGGGCTGTGCCTGATGGGAAAGTAATAGTGGCTTTATTGCTGAAGTCCAAATATCAATTTAAAAAACAACAAATATCCAGATTGACCTGATGTAAAAAAGGAAGCAAGCAAGACTGTACCCATGACCTTTTATCAAGTACATAAATCATTATACTGAGTACAATATTGTTAAGGGGTCATCCACATGGCATACCATACAATATCAGTAGTGTAGCCTCCAGTACGGTTGGTACAATTTCAACCTTTCACATAATCAATATTTGTAGTTTTAATATACCCTGTAACTGCAAATTGTACTCATGCATAGCCACAAAATTATCATGGACCACAAACCTTTTTCTTGTGGTATAATATGCAGTGTTGCCATAATTTTTTTGGTAATTTCCAAATTACTCGCCTGTGTTATCCAAATTTTTTGGCAACAAAAAATCCAAACAACAACAATTTCATGAGAAATAACATACTAAAGTGTATTCATAGCATTCACACGTGTCTTTAATAGTTCAGTGTTCGGTTTAAATTCATAGCATTTTTGAGGAACATTGAATTGCACTGTTAAAAGTGAATTTATGTAGAAGTTCCTAGTCTGTTTCTGTGCTTCGTTTTGTTGAGTCCAATGTGGCTGAATAAACGTTCGGTATCAGCATTGCCATGGGATATAACTAGAATGGCTTTTGCGAGTTTTGCCTATGTGGAGTATATAGCGATACTCAGTTTCCAAGCAGTCTTTGATTTGGCTGATTGCATGCCAATACTTATCCACCTCTGTGATGGACGTGACTTTAGGAGGTAATGGAAATCCATAAATTTCTCTTGAAGGCTGGGTTTGTCACCAACTTGAACTACCTGAGGAACACACTCTGCTGCAGCAAGCACCTGACCAGCCATACTGTATTGTTGTAAGCCTGGTTGAAGCCATTTGAGATTGGAGAGTAACTTTTGACTCATAGGTAATCGTTTGACAGTTCCCTTGGCTGCAGCAATCCATCAAGCTTGGATAGTCTCCCTACATCTTCAGATGATAATCCATCCTATTCTTCAAGGTATGATAGTGTGTTGTGACCTACGAAAACTTCGTGTATAGGGAGATACTCTTCCGAGTTATCAATACACACTTGTGAAACATGTTCAGCAGCACACACATACTCAGAATTCATGAACCGCAACAGAAATTTTCGTATTAAGCCATTGAACTCTTGGTAGAGAACATGAAGAATTGGAGATTGCTGCTGGATGTACCTGTTGAAATTATTAACAATTGGTAATGCAGAACATAGAAAGAGCAAGTAAGCTTTGGTCAGAGGCTTTTCAAGTACAATTTTTACTCTTCTCACTACTGCCTGCTTATCCTCAGTACTTCGAATGAGAGTAAGGCTTCATATTGCTCGACAAGATGATTTACACAAGCTTCAAGGCTGAGCCTTCATGTTTGGCCTTTTAACAACTTGTGTGGCTTGCATTCCACAAAACTCTGAAATTCTTTAAACTGTCGCAGCCTCCTTGGGCTCTTCTGGAAATAATACCATACATCAGTTGTCAGATCTTCTAATTCATCAGGCAAGACTTTGCAGGCCTCATTTGCTATTAGTGCTGCTATGTGACAATGACAATGAAGAACAACTAAAGCTGGCTGCCTTACATCGTAACCATGACATCACTGAATTTCGTGCTCCCAACATTACATTGGCCCCATCTGTACCTAATCCGACAAGATTATCATAAAGGAGGGTATATAGTGGATTCTTGAAAATTCTTATCGATTGCGTTAAATAGCAGCTCTGCAGTTGCCCTCTCTACACTCTCTAGGGCAAAGAAGACACATCTCAACTGTCCTTGGGTGTTATCGAAGAATTGATGCATAATAGCAGCTTGTTGTGTAACGGTAAAATTATCAGTTTGGAGCTGAAGTATTAGTCTCTCTAACTGCCATGGAAATGGTTTTCCAACAATCCTGGGCAATAACTTTCAACACAGCTGTTGCTTTACTACGACTTCACTTAAAGTCTTGGTGCTCTCCAAGGAAATATGCGAAGAGTACTTCTGCATGGATTACAGACTCCTCTCTTATTGGCCCAAAGTAGGACTGTAGAGGCAGTACACCTGCCAATCAATACCCTTCAAAACATGGTAGCGTATTAACACCCTTTGCAACAGGTTCATAGATTGGATGGAACATATCGACCACTACTTATTATAGACTAGTTATACTGATCGGGCATGCAAGCCAAATATCCAAACCCACCCACACAATATGGGATAGTCGACGGGAATTTACAAAGCCTGCACTACTCCCACAAAAAGAAGGGAGAACAGCTGTTTGTGAGGCAAGTTTCTCTAGTTGTGCGAGTGTTCGTGGGTATTACAAACTGTGCACTATATCTTTTTTTGACAGAGCAATATTCTTCAAATCTTTTTTTGCTCTAGTTACACTTGCCATGTCACTTAGTTCTTTAGCCAATGTGGAGCTCAGTATCACTTTTTTCTATATCATTACATTCTCAGTTGCAATCATCACTTTCTCTGTTGCTCTGTTGCAAAGGGTGTTAATAATTATGCTAGCATGTTTGAAGTGTATTGATTGGCAGGCAATAGATGGGCATTCATAGGTTGTGCAGCACAATCTATAGATTGGGCAGATTCATAGATTGGATGGAACATATATATAATATATATTTCTGCTGCCCACTCATAAACTTTTGTGTTGTTAACTCTGTACAACTATATACCAAAATGTAGCTCTTTGTGGTATGCTTTCTGTTGATTTGCTCACTTTTTGTATTACTATCTTCTAGATGAAGTTATGCTTCTCCAAGCATTTTGACACTAAAGCAGAGTTAACAACACAAAAGTTATGAATGGGTAGCAGAAATATATCTATATATATATCCTGCCCTAAGAAACAGATTAAGGGTTCCCACATAAGTTTGTTTCTTCTCTTTTTCCAAGTTCTTTTTTATATCAATCATGCAGCAAAGCCCCAAACAGTCCATCTCAAAGCCTCCGCAGGTTCTCATTGCCACATCATCTCATCCCTGCCATGGCCTCCCAACATAACCATATCAATCTGAAAATCAAGATGTTGACATGACATATCCACTGATATTAGTTCACTGATTTTTAGGTGGTGTAGTTTCACCACATTGAAAGCTATCAGCAGTAAAGGGAAAAGCACAATTCTTGGAATTCTAAAGTTATTGCAGTCTCCTCAAGGTAAGCTCTGTTACCAAAGGCACCCTAACCACTGGTTCTAACTTTTGTGTGCAGTTTCGAACACGATTTGCAAATCGACTGGCTATAATTGCATGTAACATCATGAATTCTAGACATGCATGGGGCACACAGACTCACTACTTACATGCCAAAGTGCTATTCACACAAAGGGAGGAGTAGACCACTCCTGTGGTGTTTAAAAAATGTTATAACTATTTAATAATTCATTCATTTGGTCTCAAGCAGTGGCCCATTCTGTGTGCTTTCCAATGTTACAATAGCAATAAACTATGGCTGAAATATGGAGAAAACCACAAAGGTGGACATGTCAGGAGAGAGCATTACTAGATGGCCGACGAGACAGAGTAAGACGCCAGGAGAGAGTAGCCATACATATTACATCTTGCCCAAGACCTCAGCCATTAAAGGCTCCATGATTAGGGACTCAGTTTGTCTTTAATGCACTTCAAAACTATTACCGTATTTGCCGGAGTATAAGTCGCAGTAGTAGCTCCAAATCTTCTTCTCCAATTGAGGGGTGCGACTTATAATCCGAACATGCCGCTTTTCACAACTGGGCGGGGTCTCTAGTGGCACGTGTGTCGATAAAATGTCTGGGAAGCGAATGAGTTACACTGCTGGCTTTAAGCTCAAAGTAGTTCCAGAGAAGTTCGGAAACAGAGCAGCGGAAAGAGAGTATAGAGTCAGTGAAAAATCGGTCAGGGACTGGAGAAAGAAGAAGAGTGTTTTGACAACGCTGCCGAGATGCGCTAAAGGAAGGAAGGAGTGGTATTCGAAACTTTACCTATTGTCATTGCGCATGCGACCTATACTCCAACTATTATAGATTTTCAAAATGATGGCCAACTTTGGGGGGGTGCGACTTATATTCCGGTGCGACTTATACTCCGGCAAATACGGTATGTAACATACAAGGTCAACTAGTGATAATGATCTATGGTATCCTAATAGTGACAAACATGCATTGTACATGCTCAATTCATGGCAAGTGTAAAGTCTTTCTGTTCATTTTGCTTCTTGTAGATTTCAATATCTGCCAGAGGTATTGGTTGGCCACACCACCTACAGATAAATAAGACCCAGTCACACACACACACCTCATCTTGGACTTCTTGTCAGTAGCATTATGTATCTTAAAAAGGGGAGGGAAATAATGGCTATTTAATTATCACGTAAACTTTATACATGCTCGATAGCTAACAATTCTAGAAACTATATGAGGCTTGTGATGGTTTTGATACATACAATGTATCTCACCATTAATAGCAAAATATATGCCAGCTTGTGTTATTAAATCAAATGTTGCTGATATGTTACAATATATTCCCACCTCCTGTAAGAGTGCTTTCAAGGCTACAGATTGGTGTGCTGTATTTGAGTTTGATGTGCCTTATTTAAAGAATGGATGATGAAAGATGATCGAGGCAGTGATAAACTTCCCTTGCATTTGGGAGGTGTCTAACATGCTTAGAAAATCTTGTAGTATTGCACCTAGGGTAAGGCTGGTTTTGTTTGAAACCACAAAGCTATTGTGGGGGTTGTCAGCCTGGAGAACACCTGTGTGGGGGTTGTCAGCCTGGAGAACACCCGGGTGGGGGTTGTCAGCCTGGAGAACACCCGTGTGGGGGTTGTCAGCCTGGAGAACACCCGGGTGGGGGTTGTCAGCCTGGAGAACACCCGTGTGGGGGTTGTCAGCCTGGAGAACACCTGTGTGGAGGTTGTCAGCCGGTAGAACACCCATGTGGGGGTTGTCAGTCTGGAGAGCACCCGTGTGGGGGTTGTCAGCCTGGAGAACACCCGTGTGGGGGTTGTCAGCCTGGAGAACACCTGTGTGGGGGTTGTCAGCCTGTAGAACATCCGTGTGGGGGTTGTCAGCCTGGAGAACACCTGTGTGGGGGTTGTCAGTCTGGAGAGCACCCCTGTGGGGGTTGTCAGTCTGGAGAGCACCCGTGTGGGGGTTGTCAGTCTTGGAAGTCTGGAGAGCATCCCTGTGGGGGTTGTCAGTCTGGAGAGCACCCCTGTGGGGGTTGTCAGTCTGGAGAGCACCCGTGTGGGGGTTGTCAGTCTTGGAAGTCTGGAGAGCACCCGTGTGGGGGTTGTCAGTCTGGAGAGCACCCCTGTTGGGGTTGTCAGTTTGGAGAGCACCCGTGTGGGGGTTGTCAGTCTTGGAAGTCTGGAGAGCACCCGTGTGGGGGTTGTCAGTCTGGAGAGCACCCCTGTGGGAGTTGTCAGTCTGGAGAGCACCCGTGTGGGAGTTGTCAGTCTGGAGAGCACCCGTGTGGAGGTTGTCAGTCTGGAGAGCAGGATGCAGTCAATTGACTGATTGGCTACACAAAAGGAAACCAGTGAAGGGGCTGGCTTGCACAACTTGTTTTCGTTCGACCATTGTTATGGAGACGGTGAAGGAGAGGCAGATGGGAACGTAAGCCATGTTAGGCCACATGGAATATGTGGAAGGAAGATATCATAATATCCCTCTGCCAGTCCCGTAAGGATGGTGACCTCTATTACATGTACCTTGCTATGGTTGTTGCTTTGTTATTAGAGTCAGTGCCTTGGTAGAGGACCACCTTTCCTCAACATTGTAGCAGGGGAGAACAAGGACTCCAGCATTGCACACACTTAGTCTAACTTGTTTCTCTTGTCATACATCAGCACTCACCACACCCTATTGCTTTTGTGTTATTGGAGTCAGTCAATTCATAGAGAATGAACTACAGCCTCCTTCAAGGACTTGGTAGCTCAGGAGAACTCCATGAAACCAAACAACAGAGAAGAACATGATTCATTGTAAATAAACTTATAGCGTTTACTTGGTTTGCTCATAACACGGCATGTTAATAGCGCCATCGACGAACTTGCCCACCCACCAAGCAATTCTTACACATTCAGCAATTAAGAAACAGGCCAGTTGTGGATGTGCAATGGAAAAGTTGGAGTCATTGGATAGTGTTAGGAATGGACCTAATGTACGCAAGATTTATGACAGAAGGAGCAGAGGTGGAGGGAGAGCTACATCATGTGATCCTTCAGGATGAATCTTAGGATGACTAAAGACTTTTTTATATATAGGTCTGCTGGCTTACTATCTACGCAAGGCATGCTGGAAGTCTTTCTGGAGCGTGTAATGGCTGAAACCTCTGGGCTGCTAAGAAGCATGTTTTACCTGAGATATAAGCTTGACTATTTGGTTATCTTTAATTTTTTTTAAAGCCGTCCACTAGTGGGTCTAATCAATATAGGGAGTGGTAGTGCACTCCCTGACACTCACAATGCCTGAAAATCTGGAATCTCTTGTTCTTAGTGGCAGTTATCGAAGTGTGGTTATTGAACCAGCTGTTGATGAGTTTCAAATGACAACATCTCATTAGAGGTTGTTGCCACCATGTGGTATGCCTCAGGCACTGCAGCAATCTCCAACACTTCCGTGGCTGTAGCTATGTAACTGCAGATATAACCACTTATTCCACATAAATGTTGCTATGTTCGTGTACCTGGGGGCTCAATCATAAAAATGAAGAAATTATAGTACTACTCCACATAATACTACTCCACATAATAATTAAATGATAAAATAATAATACCATAAATCTGGAATATTTCGAGTTTGAAATAATCCATAGAAAATATTTCATGTCAACATATTTTTGTAGACTCGTACTCTACAAATTAATGCAACTGATCATGAGACAACATGCAACTGACTTCTGAAGAAAACAGCTGAAAAGCAGATTACTAGGCCATCCTTGAAAGAGGCTATTACGTTTATAGAGCTATGTGGAAATAAACTGTGTAGGGATTTGAAAGAGAGCCATTACCAAGAGGTCACTACACAGTAGCTAGCGATGGACAAAGAGGCCATCAATATTGGACGTGAACCTAGGAAATTACCACAACTGTGTTCACTTCTCTGAACTTCATTAGAAGAGAGAGATTTCTAGCACTTCTAGAAGCACGCTCTCTTCTCTGCCCCATAGCTAATGCACAATGTTACATTTTTACATGAATTACATTTTGTGGACTACAAACAAACTAAAAAATTGCAGATTTATGGTAACATGATTGCAATCTTCCTGCAGATGTAGGAGTCGACCTGCATACCTGACAGCAGCATCTCTATCACATACCTGACAGCAGCATCTCTATCACATGCCGTGGAGTCGGTCCTAGAGGCCATCTTCACAAGCAGTGAACCTACAAAAGGAGTGACAAAGGTATACTTCAACACCAGCAAAGCCACTTAACTACTGGGAGGGTGGGAGGAACTGAACACCACACTACCTGTACCAATCACTGGCCCCCTCAATAATACTCGTGAATAATAATATGAGTGGAACTCGAGATCACAATTTCACTCCAACAAGGTATTGGGCTGAAGTTGTCATAGAAGTGAGTATAGTAATTTGATCATCCTCTAGTGTCGGTCCCTTAAAAAAAAAGTTATACCAATATACACTTATTAATATAAAAAATCTGTGTGTGTGTGTGTGTGATGCGTGCTCATAGTATTAAACAGTTTATAGTTCAAAGGCATTCCATAGAATTTATTTTTGTTACAGCTCCGGAGTAACCCTTGCTCCCTCCGGCTTTCCCCTCGGAGATTATTCCTTGAGTCATTTGCCAGGTAAAAGAGGCTGAATAATAGTGAGGTCACTCTGCACGTGTGCAGTGCAATGAGCCAATGTAGTTGCAAGATCATGGACTAATATGGTTCTGAGACAGATGCCACTTACTTGTGAGAAGACTTTCAGTTCTACCAGTAATAACTGATTGAATGGGATGGGGTTGGGTTGGGTGAGGTGTGGTGGGGTTGGGTTTGGTGTGGGTGGGGTTGGGTGGGGTGGGATGTGATGGTAACTATTTCTTCTCCTGCTCAAGAGCCAGTGTTTCTTCAGGCGGCTAGACAAATTTAAATCTGTATGGCATATTCATGTCTGACACTCTCCAGGCTCCGCTCAGCAACAATTCAACTGTTTATTTTCCCTTCTAGCTAGTCCAGCATATTCACTGGACGATCCTTACCCATACTAAATCAATTATGTCTGTCTGTACATGAGCATTGCTGTTAAGCACGTCCATTTTCTGTTAATTGATGCTAGCTATAATCACCCGCTCAATTAGCTTTATGGTACTCCAGGTTTAATATCAAAACCTGAAATACATGGGGGGGGGGGGGGGTGGGTCCCTTATTTGGGGCTCCATAACTTCCATATGGTTCGTAGTTCACAATTTATTTTACTAAAAATAGCTCTATCTGAGTGCTTTCCTTTATCTGTGGCTATAGATATAGAGGTCACTGGGTGCCATGCCTCATCTGAGTTTGGTTTAAAAGCATAGCTGTAGTGTGGCTATAATGGTAAACGATGGTCTAAAACAATGCACCTAAACTGATCCGCATTAATGCATGTTGGGTTCTTGGAATAAAAATTGAAGTCAATCTGCATTCATCACATCCACACTAGCACTGAAATAAACAGTACAAAACAATCTGAAGTGCAGATACAGGGCATATAAACATAGCAATAGTTCTCTAGCTACGTAACTAGTCTAGCTAGCTAGTTTGGATGCAGGCCACAGATAGTATATAGCTAGCTCCAAAGTGCCACCTGTAGCCATCCCAAAGATGCAAGTGAATGAAATTCTTTTCAACGCAGTACTCACATAGTTGTTTGAATGCTTTAATGCCTTTTTGACTGAAACTCCTATGGAGGTACCAGATTAATGCTTATTAATGAACATTATTCTAATTCTAATTCATGCTTGTTAATGCACATTATTCTAATTCTAATTCAGTGTGGACGCAACCAATGCTTATTAATGTGCATCAATGTACATTTACTTGTGCAGTGTGGACAGTTAGTGATTGTAGTTACGTGGATACAATTATACTCTTTTTTATAGTCAATTACTAGTTGTTTATAATTACATTAATGAGTGTATGTATATACATACATGTATACACATGAGTATATGTACATGTATACACATGAGTATATGTATATACATACATGTATACACATGATTATGTTTATACATACATGTATACACATGATTATATGTATATACATACATGTATACACATGAGTACGTACATACATGTATACACATGATTGTATGTATATACATACATGTATACACATGATTATATATATATACATACATGTATACACATGAGTATATATACATACATACATGTATACACATACATGTATACACATGATTATATGCATATACATACATGTACACACATGAGTATGTATATACATACATGTATACATGTGAGTATATGTATATACATACATGTATACACATGATTATATATACATACATGTATACACAGTACATGCATGTAAATATACACACTGTATATATGTGATGCAGGAAGATTACCTATGTAGATGTGGGCCAAAGAGAAGGCGAAATCTCTTGCTGCAGTGTGCATGATGGCAGGATCTTGGCTCAATATTTTCTCTGCAATGCCAGTGATATAGTCTGTCTGTCTATTGAGGTGACCAATTTGCACTGCCCAATACAACTCATCAGCATTTTCCAAGTTTGACCTCACTGCCCCTTGATAAATAACCTAATTAAAAACACATGCACACACCTGAAACAACATTGAAATAGTAGATTTTACTTTTTTTAAAATCAGCTTACCCCCCTTCCCTCCCTCCCTCCCTCACCCCATACTCTCCCGGTCTTTTCATCTTATAATTCCTGCCAGTGACATGGTAAAGGGTCATGTAACTGTTGTGTTCTGCATGTGAACACCTTTGTTCCATTTCTTTCTTGACCAATAGAAATATTGTTGTTCTCTCTCAAAGAACTTTTAGTTGACATAACAAAATTACAATGACCTTTTCAATAATCAATTATTCTCTCGACATTTCGACTATATAGACGCTTCAAGACTCACATGAGACTGGTATGCAGCTATCTACCACGTGATACAAACACACCCTGGTTACAAACACACCCTGGTGCATGCGGCCAGCACGTGAACCGAATGAGGCAAAAATTAATAAAGAAATTAAATTTAATAATCATTAAAATAATCAAAAATTGAAAATAAATAAATATGTTTTTGTCTTCTAAAACATGAACAAAATAACTAAGTGATAAATGCAGAAAAATTATGGTCCTGAATTTGAATCCACGACTGCCAATTTCCCCCCAATATTTATCATTATTTCTTATTTCGTTAATGTTTTAGTGCATAGTATCACTAAATTAAATCACGTCTTTTTTCTTATATTATTATTTTTTATTTTTTTAATAATTTTTTTTAAATTTAATGTAATATTAATTATTATTTTAATTTGATAATTTTTTGCCACATCTAGTTCATGTGCTGGCTGCATGTGCCAGGGTGTAGTTTGTATGACATGGTGGATAGCTAGCTACTGGTATAAAACAAGCTCATGTGAATCTTAGCATCTCGTTGTGTTTCTGATGAAGGCTAGAGCATCTAGTCAAAATGTTGAGAGAGTAAATTTCAAGTTGATTATTGAGAAGGTCATTCTAATTTATGTTCTCGTTGAATTTGCATTCTAATGATTTAACCATTTGAAGAAAACATTCCTAGGGGGGAGGAGTTGTAGTAGTTGCTAATGTAGAGTGAGGTAGATGATCAGGACCTCTCCTGCATGGTACAGGAGCGAATTAATGGGGGATTATCTTGAACCTCTGCTGCAATATGCTAAACAAGAAATGACCAAAACGCTAGGCTAAATGCACAGCTACACATACTCACACACACAAGGCTAGGCTAAATGTACATCTACACACACTCACACACACACAAGGCTAGGCTAAATGTACAGCTACACATACTCACACACACAAGGCTAGGCTAAATGTACATCTACACATACTCACAAGGCTAGGCTAAATGTACATCTACACACACTCACACACACAAGGCTAGGCTAAATGTACAGCTACACATACTCACACACAAGGCTAGGCTAAATGTACATCTACACACACTCACACACACAAGAGACTAGGCTAAATGTACAGCTACACATACACAAGGCTAGGCTAAATGTACATCTACACATACTCACAAGGCTAGGCTAAATGTACATCTACACACACTCACACACACAAGGCTAGGCTAAATCAGACCTGCCAACTCACCCGATGCTGCCGGGTGTCACCCAATTTCAACACTAATCTCCAGATCTCCCGATTGAATATCCAATTCACCCGATTTTTTTAAAGATCAGGGTTCAGGTTTAAAAAGAATGCTCGGATTATTCTCCCGATTAAATAATAAACCTGGTAGGATTATTCTCCCGATTAAATAATAAACCTGGTAACGGTCGTCGATCTGCTAACTCGTTTACGTTGTACGCAAAAGGAAGAGAGTAGTTTCGTCGATCGAGTCAAAGATAGCCATTCTAAGCAAGATATCAAATGGAGCCAGTCAAGCCGGACTAGCGGAAGAGTAAGGCGTAGGGAAGTTGACAATAACGGAGATAAAAAAGAACGCTACATTATACAACATCATTCATGGACATTTGTATTATTATTATCCATCTGATATTTTTGTACATAAAGTAAGTAGACGTCATGCAGATTCATCACACTTATTGCACCAACCAAGAGCACATACAAATGCCTTTCATTCCTCTTTTGTTCTTGACTCTATCCGCATGTGGAATAACTTGCCCTGTGAAGCACATTCAGCTCCTTCCACCAACACTTTCAAACGTTTTATTGCTCCTTTATTCATGTAGCATTATATATACACAGACACACACTAGTATTAGCTTATGGCTATTTGTGTATCTTATTATTATAAAAAAATAAAATATAAAAAAATTAAAAAAACGAAGCCAAACTTCGAGAGTTCGCAGACAACCTTGACTGTCGGGGGTTAAGTTCAGCTCGCAAAGTCATGCGCCTTGCTAAAGACGAACAACTAGAAAATGCTGTTTGGTTGGTTCAGAAAAGGGAGCAAGCCCCAAGGCACTGCAGTCGGTTGCTCAGAGAAAATAGAACATATGAAATGAAAAAATATGTCTGTAAAACAGCATGCCAGTTACTGAGGACCTAAATCCTTCTAGTACCAGGAAGTGAGCTTCTTATTATCCAAAGGACCTGCAGATTAAAACGATATTGAAAATAATTCCAACGTGATTCAACATTTTAATTACATTCATGAATCTATAATTAATGTGTGTGTTTTTGGGGCATATCCGAACTTTTTGCTTGTCCGAACTACTTTGTCAGCGTTTCAAATACCTATTTCGTGTCGCTGAGGTAGTTGTTGTCCTCCCTCACAGTAATGCTGAAGAGGAATGACTCGAGCATTTTCGGAAAGAATTGTCGGAAAGAATAAGACGGGCTCGGCAATGAAGCTCGATGGCACTTTGTCAAGTATTCTAGCCATGAAGCTAGCATTCCCTGAATCTGAAGTTCCCTGGGTGCCTGATGAGAAAATTTGGGACCATGCAAAAAGGGCTATAATCAGAATCATTAAACTGATAGCAGTGTGTTATTTGGGGGGGAAATTAATTTAGTATGCTACATGCTATGTTATGACTTGACCAGATTTTATACCATATCTCCAGATTTTTCGAGGATTTTTTGGGGGATCTCCGATTTTCATGACTCTGGGGTTGGCAGGTCTGCTAAATGTACAGCTACACATACTCACACACACACAAGGCTAGGCTAAATGTACATCTACACACACTCACACACACAAGGCTAGGCTTAATGTACAGCTACACATACTCACACACACAAGGCTAGGCTAAATGTACATCTACACACACTCACACATACACAAGGCTAGGCTAAATACTACAGCTACACATACTCACACACACACAAGGCTAGGCTAAATGTACATCTACACACACTCACACACACAAGGCTAGGCTAAATACTACAGCTACACATACTCACACACACAAGGCTAGGCTAAATGTACAGCTACACATACTCACACACACAAGGCTAGGCTAAATGTACAGCTACACATACTCACACACACACAAGGCTAGGCTAAATGTACATCTACACATACTCACACACACAAGGCTAGGCTAAATGTACAGCTACACATACTCACACACACAAGGCTAGGCTAAATGTACAGCTACACATACTCACACACACAAGGCTAGGCTAAATGTACAGCTACACATACTCACACACACAAGGCTAGGCTAAATGTACATCTACACACACTCACACACACAAGGCTAGGCTAAATCAGACCTGCCAACTCACCCGATGCTGCCGGGTGTCACCCAATTTCAACACTAATCTCCAGATCTCCCGATTGAATATCCAATTCACCCGATTTTTTTAAAGATCAGGGTTCAGGTTTAAAAAGAATGCTCGGATTATTCTCCCGATTAAATAATAAACCTGGTAATGGTCGTCGATCTGCTAACTCGTTTACGTTGTACGCAAAAGGAAGAGAGTAGTTTTGTCGATCGAGTCAAAGATAGCCATTCTAAGCAAGATATCAAATGGAGCCAGTCAAGCTGGACTAGCGGAAGAGTAAGGCGTAGGGAAGTTGACAATAACGGAGATAAAAAAGAACGCTACATTATACAACATCATTCATGGACATTTGTATTATTATTATCCATCTGATATTTTTGTACATAAAGTAAGTAGACGTCATGCAGATTCATCACACTTATTGCACCAACCAAGAGCACATACAAATGCCTTTCATTCCTCTTTTGTTCTTGACTCTATCCGCATGTGGAATAACTTGCCCTGTGAAGCACATTCAGCTCCTTCCACCAACACTTTCAAACGTTTTATTGCTCCTTTATTCATGTAGCATTATATATACACAGACACACACTAGTATTAGCTTATGGCTATTTGTGTATCTTATTATTATAAAAAAATAAAATATAAAATTTTTTTAAAAACGAAGCCAAACTTCGAGAGTTCGCAGACAACCTTGACTGTCGGGGGTTAAGTTCAGCTCGCAAAGTCATGCGCCTTGCTAAAGACGAACAACTAGAAAATGCTGTTTGGTTGGTTCAGAAAAGGGAGCAAGCCCCAAGGCACTGCAGTCGGTTGCTCAGAGAAAATAGAACATATGAAATGAAAAAATATGTCTGTAAAACAGCATGCCAGTTATATACTGAGGACCTAAATCCTTCTAGTGTACCAGGAAGTGAGCTTCTTATTATCCAAAGGACCTGCAGATTAAAACGATATTGAAAATAATTCCAACGTGATTCAACATTTTAATTACATTCATGAATCTATAATTAATGTGTGTGTTTTTGGGGCATATCCGAACTTTTTGCTTGTCCGAACTATATACTTTGTCAGCGTTTCAAATACCTATTTCGTGTCGCTGAGGTAGTTGTTGTCCTCCCTCACAGTAATGCTGAAGAGGAATGACTCGAGCATTTTCGGAAAGAATTGTCGGAAAGAATAAGACGGGCTCGGCAATGAAGCTCGATGGCACTTTGTCAAGTATTCTAGCCATGAAGCTAGCATTCCCTGAATCTGAAGTTCCCTGGGTGCCTGATGAGAAAATTTGGGACCATGCAAAAAGGGCTATAATCAGAATCATTAAACTGATAGCAGTGTGTTATTTGGGGGGGAAATTAATTTAGTATGCTACATGCTATGTTATGACTTGACCAGATTTTATACCATACCTCCAGATTTTTCGAGGATTTTTTGGGGGATCTCCGATTTTCATGACTCTGGGGTTGGCAGGTCTGCTAAATGTACAGCTACACATACTCACACACACACAAGGCTAGGCTAAATGTACATCTACACACACTCACACACACAAGGCTAGGCTTAATGTACAGCTACACATACTCACACACACAAGGCTAGGCTAAATGTACATCTACACACACTCACACATACACAAGGCTAGGCTAAATACTACAGCTACACATACTCACACACACACAAGGCTAGGCTAAATGTACATCTACACACACTCACACACACAAGGCTAGGCTAAATACTACAGCTACACATACTCACACACACAAGGCTAGGCTAAATGTACAGCTACACATACTCACACACACAAGGCTAGGCTAAATGTACAGCTACACATACTCACACACACAAGGCTAGGCTAAATGTACAGCTACACATACTCACACACACAAGGCTAGGCTAAATGTACAGCTACACATACTCACACACACAAGGCTAGGCTAAATGTACAGCTACACATACTCACACACACAAGGCTAGGCTAAATGTACATCTACACACACTCACACACACAAGGCTAGGCTAAATCAGACCTGCCAACTCACCCGATGCTGCCGGGTGTCACCCAATTTCAACACTAATCTCCAGATCTCCCGATTGAATATCCAATTCACCCGATTTTTTTAAAGATCAGGGTTCAGGTTTAAAAAGAATGCTCGGATTATTCTCCCGATTAAATAATAAACCTGGTAATGGTCGTCGATCTGCTAACTCGTTTACGTTGTACGCAAAAGGAAGAGAGTAGTTTTGTCGATCGAGTCAAAGATAGCCATTCTAAGCAAGATATCAAATGGAGCCAGTCAAGCTGGACTAGCGGAAGAGTAAGGCGTAGGGAAGTTGACAATAACGGAGATAAAAAAGAACGCTACATTATACAACATCATTCATGGACATTTGTATTATTATTATCCATCTGATATTTTTGTACATAAAGTAAGTAGACGTCATGCAGATTCATCACACTTATTGCACCAACCAAGAGCACATACAAATGCCTTTCATTCCTCTTTTGTTCTTGACTCTATCCGCATGTGGAATAACTTGCCCTGTGAAGCACATTCAGCTCCTTCCACCAACACTTTCAAACGTTTTATTGCTCCTTTATTCATGTAGCATTATATATACACAGACACACACTAGTATTAGCTTATGGCTATTTGTGTATCTTATTATTATAAAAAAATAAAATATAAATTTTTTTTTTAAACGAAGCCAAACTTCGAGAGTTCGCAGACAACCTTGACTGTCGGGGGTTAAGTTCAGCTCGCAAAGTCATGCGCCTTGCTAAAGACGAACAACTAGAAAATGCTGTTTGGTTGGTTCAGAAAAGGGAGCAAGCCCCAAGGCACTGCAGTCGGTTGCTCAGAGAAAATAGAAATATGAAATGAAAAAATATGTCTGTAAAACAGCATGCCAGTTACTGAGGACCTAAATCCTTCTAGTACCAGGAAGTGAGCTTCTTATTATCCAAAGGACCTGCAGATTAAAACGACATTGAAAAGAATTCCAACGTGATTCAGCATTTTAATTACATTCATGAATCTATAATTAATGTGTGTTTTTTTTGGCATATCCGAACTTTTTGCTTATCCGAACTACTTTGTCAGCGTTTCAAATACCTATTTCGTGTCGCTGAGGTAGTTGTTGTCCTCCCTCACAGTAATGCTGAAGAGGAATGACTCGAGCATTTTCGGAAAGAATTGTCGGAAAGAATAAGACGGGCTCGGCAATGAAGCTCGATGGCACTTTGTCAAGTATTCTACCATGAAGCTAGCATTCCCTGAATCTGAAGTTCCCTGGGTGCCTGATGAGAAAATTTGGGACCATGCAAAAAGGGCTATAATCAGAATCATTAAACTGATAGCAGTGTGTTATTTGGGGGGGAAATTAATTTAGTATGCTACATGCTATGTTATGACTTGACCAGATTTTATACCATATCTCCAGATTTTTCGAGGATTTTTTGGGGGATCTCCGATTTTCATGACTCTGGGGTTGGCAGGTCTGCTAAATGTACAGCTACACATACTCACACACACACAAGGCTAGGCTAAATGTACAGCTACACATACTCACACACACACAAGGCTAGGCTAAATGTACATCTACACACACTCACACACACAAGGCTAGGCTAAATACTACAGCTACACATACTCACACACACAAGGCTAGGCTAAATGTACATCTACACACACTCACACACACAAGGCTAGGCTAAATACTACAGCTACACATACTCACACACACAAGGCTAGGCTAAATGTACAGCTACACATACTCACACATACACAAGGCTAGGCTAAATGCACAGCTATACTCACACACACAAGGCTAGGCTAAATGTACATCTACACATACTCACACACACAAGGCTAGGCTAAATGTACAGCTACACATACTCACATACACAAGGCTAGGCTAAATGTACAGCTACACATACTCACACACACAAGAGACTAGGCTAAATGTATAGCTACACATACTCACACACACAAGGCTAGGCTAAATGTACATCTACACACACTCACACACACAAGGCTAGGCTAAATGTACAGCTACACATACTCACACAAGGCTAGGCTAAATGTACAGCTACACATACTCACACACACAAGGCTAGGCTAAATGTACAGCTACACATACTCACATACACAAGGCTAGGCTAAATGTACAGCTACACATACTCACACACACAAGAGACTAGGCTAAATGTATAGCTACACATACTCACACACACAAGGCTAGGCTAAATGTACATCTACACACACTCACACACACAAGGCTAGGCTAAATGTACAGCTACACATACTCACACAAGGCTAGGCTAAATGTACAGCTACACATACTCACACACACATGGCTGTAGTCTTATCTTGAGCTCAACAATCATAATGTAGGCAATGAATCAACTCAACTTACAGCACATGAGGAGCGCATTATATAAAGCTCCATAACCAAAGTAAATATAGAATGTAATGACATAACAGAAACTAGGCTAAATGTACAGCTGTACTCACACACACATACAAGGGTACAGCTACACACACTCACACACACAAGGGTACAGCTACACACACTCACACACACAAGGGTACAGCTACACACACTCACACACACAAGGGTACAGCTACACACACTCACACACACAAGGGTACAGCTACACACACTCACACACACAAGGGTACAGCTACACACACTCACACACACAAGGGTACAGCTACACACACACACACACACAAGGGTACAGCTACACACACTCACACACACAAGGGTACAGCTACACACACTCACACACACAAGGGTACAGCTACACACACTCACACACACAAGGGTACAGCTACACACACTCACACACACAAGGGTACAGCTACACACACTCACACACACAAGGGTACAGCTACACACACTCACACACACAAGGGTACAGCTACACACACTCACACACACAAGGGTACAGCTACACACACTCACACACACAAGGGTGGTACAGCTACACACACTCACACACACAAGGGTACAGCTACACACACTCACACACACAAGGGTACAGCTACACACACTCACACTCACACACACAAGGGTACAGCTACACACACTCACAAACACACACACAAGGGTACAGCTACACACACTCACACACACAAGGGTACAGCTACACACACTCACACACACAAGGGTGGTACAGCTACACACACTCACACACACAAGGGTACAGCTACACACACTCACACACACAAGGGTACAGCTACACACACTCACACACACAAGGGTGGTACAGCTACACACACTCACACACACAAGGGTACAGCTACACACACTCACACACACAAGGGTACAGCTACACACACTCACACACACAAGTGTACAGCTACACACACTCACACACACAAGGGTACAGCTACACACACTCACACACACAAGGGTACAGCTACACACACTCACACATAAACACACTCACACATAATAAACATAAAAAATACCAAATACAGAGTACAAAGTACAGAGTACAAAGTGCCGAGTACCAGTTGCTGCCATAATTGTTATAAAAACAACAATGGAGAGTCAATTGACTATCATTAAGCAAAGGTGAGGCACTGTGCAAATCAAGATGGATGCTATCCTAGCCAGTCTTAAACAAAATCTTTATCAGTCCCTCACTGAACATGACCGGTTTGACAGTCCTAGCCAGATGAATCATCAGAGACAAGTATGCACTTAGAATATTCCTCCCCTAGCATGTTAAATCCCCCCCCCCCCTAAAGGGAAAAGTAAGGCATCAGAAAGCCTCTGGGAACAAAGGTCAAGTTACTGTTGTAGGCTGTGTTAGTGGAAATGGCCATGATCCCGTAGCTGATGCCAAAAAGCTGACTGTAATGTGGCTGGAAGGTGAGATCCAATGGGCCACTCATGACCTCAGTAGGAATGCTCTTCATGGGATGGCTCAGTGGCCACATGCAACTGGTAGTGGACCTCATTGCTCCTGGATTCCCACAGTCCTCACTATAAGCCCAGCCATGGCCATTGGATGCAAGTGGTTCAAACCATTAAAACAAAATTGCACTGAAGCTTGTCACAATTGCACTTCTTAACAGCACCACCGTCATCATCTTGGCACTCACCTGTCTTTGTCAGACGATGGGACTACGAGGGAGCAAACTAGCTGGAGACACTGCAACTGCTGAAATTGTTGCAGTGCTAACTGGACAAGGTCTCATCCTGCATTGCTGCTATTCTTTGTCTAAAGGTTGTGCAGGGAGAAATCTAAATGTTAGTAGTTGCTTTCCCCTTTTGAAATATGCATTCTTCCTCTTGAGGTGCAACAAGACAAAGCTTTGAACAATGCTTTGTAGTCGTCTGTAAAGCTTGTTTGTGAGGCCATTGCTTCAGATGAACACACAAACACATATACACACTGTGGCAGTGCTAGTTGAATCAGGTGCATTATTTAGAATGCCATATTGTGTCTACTAGGCGCCCATCCTGCAGCTGTGAGGTGCAGGTTTTCTAGTTAGAAGTAAGCCATCAAGTCACCAAATGCTACATATTGCATAGCAGACTATATGTGGGTGTCACACTCAGCATCCCTGGTCGGGTCGACGGCTGGCTAAACTCCGAGAGGAAAAGTGTTGTTCTATAAGAGTGCTGCACATGAACATATACACTCCTGGACACCCAATGTAAAACACACACACATACACACCTCCCAGGCTTTTACACACACTTATAATCATTTCATGTGGCTAAGCAGGCAATTTCTGTTCAGATAATCACCCTCCCACCATCTCCTCCAAAAAATCTGCTTCCTAGCAACGAGTATGTATTAAAACAAACTTACATGTACATCATCTGTTTTATGCTTCATGAAAGTTTTGGCCACATCTAAGCTCAGTACATTGGTCGTTCCTTCCCAAATAGGGAGCACCTGAGAAACAAAAACAAAATGAAATATTAGTTTTATTTCAACACACATGACGTCCATGGAACATGCCTTGGGGCAGTCTAGGAGCACACATGACGTCCATACAACATGCCTTGGGGCAGTCTTGGAACACACATGACGCATGCAACATGCCTTGGGGCAGTCTTGGAACACACATGACTTCATGCAAAATGCCGTGGGCCAGTCTTGGAACACACAGCTAGTATATATAAGATATATAGTATATATAAGATATATAGTATATATAATATTTACTAGCAGAGGTTCCCACAGGAAGAAGCACATTCATTTTGTTGATCAAAACTGATTGATTTCTGAAGACACAGAATAGCAAGTACCTGGTAACTAAGGTGTTATTCTAATAGAGTAGGGCTAGAGGTAGTCTATCTTTAACACAGCCATCGACGGCGATGCTGTCCTCTGTAAATTTGCCATTTCAGTAACTAAGGTGTTTTTCTAATAGAGGACCAGAGGCAGCCTCGCTAGCAAGCTGCATGAGTATGTGAGCTCTAACACAGCTGGTTGGTAACTCCACTGTGGGCGTCATTTGTGAGCTATCGTCGGAAGGTGAAAGTGAAAGAATATCAGTAAACAAAGGACCGACAATTGCAATTGTGTGGTGGTTTCCAGGAGCCGGGAGACTTTTTTGGAAGAAAAAAGAAAGAAAAAATCACCTAAAACTATCTCTTCATTTTGCTGATCCATTCCTGGTAGCCTTTGAGTGTATAGAGGATAAACAGACAGACACCCGAGTTATACATATATTATATAGAGCTATACATATAGACACATATATGGTGGCAATCCTATATGGATTTGACTCCTATTTTAAAATGGTGGACAAAAAAAGAAGAAAGTATATCTTCAGTTTCTTAACATCATATTTAGTGAGTTAAGCCGATTTTGACTCCCAAAACACTTCTAGTGTACCTTGAGTCCTTAGCAAGAGCAGTAAACAAGCATACACTAAATGTGTTAGAAACGATGTAATTAATCTTCAAGATCTTGTATTTATATATCTATCAGAAGACAGCAAACTGCATTGCAATGACTAATCTGTTTCCAGATTCAGCAAAACACGTGAAAATGGTAAGGTTATCAATGCCATAAACACGCTTGTGCACATGCAATATCGAGTCTAGCCGAGTCGAGTCAGCAAGCAATTGCACGTTTTAATACCAAGAAGTGCTCAGTTGGTTTCTTCAGAAGTTTACTCTTGTGGCAATAGTTAACAGATATAGACCTTCAGCCAAATCAGGTAACTGCTTATGATACACGATTGCCTAGGTAATACACATGTACCTAGGCATGTGTGTACACACACTAATACACATGTACCTAGGCATGTGTGCGTACACACACTAATACACATGTACCTAGGCATGTGGTGTACACACACTAATACACATGCACCTAGGCATGTGTAATACACATGTACCTAGGCATGTGTGTACACATACTAATACACATGTACCTAGGCATGTGTGTACACACACTAATACACATGCACCTAGGCATGTGTGTACACACACTAATACACATGTACCTAGGCATGTGTGTACACACACTAATACACATGTACCTAGGCATGTGTGCGTACACACACTAATTCATATGTACCTAGGCATGTGTGTACACACACTAATACACATGTACCTAGGCATGTGGTGTACACACACTAATACATATGTACCTAGGCATGTGTGTACACACACTAATACACATGTACCTAGGCATGTGTGTACACATACTAATACACATGTACCTAGGCATGTGTGTACACACACTAATACACATGCACCTAGGCATGTGTGTACACACACTAATACACATGTACCTAGGCATGTGTGCGTACACACTAATACATATGTACCTAGGCATGTGTGTACACACACTAATACACATGTACCTAGGCATGTGTGTACACACACTAATACACATGTACCTAGGCATGTGGTGTACACACACTAATACACATGTACCTAGGCATGTGTGTACACACACTAATACACATGTACATAGGCATGTGTGTGTACACATACTAATACACATGTACCTAGGCATGTGTGTACACATACTAATACACTGTACCTAAGCATGTGTGTGTACACACAGTAATGCACAAGGTAAATAATCACATCTTTGGTTGGTTATTTCTGGTGCTACACTGAGTAAGTTCTGATGGCGACTGCTCGACTACTACCAATAAGGACCTTTTACCTATTAGACCGACTACTTTATGTACAGGTGAATGGTCATTTAAATGCTTGAGGTGTATTTTGGTTTCATTTCTTTTTGACTAGCATTTTTTTTTTTTACAAAACAATTTTTGTCTTGTAAAGATAATATATGCTAGGGATAAAAATAAAACCATGGGAACCCCCCCCCCCCCCCCCCCCCCACACACACACACACTGTTCACCTCCCTATCTCCTGTACTGTATGCACATGCATCTCGCTTACCGCAGAAGACACCAAGGGCGTTTAATTTAGCAGCGCCATGAGAGCTGAGGAGTCATTTAGCCCCCTCAGCTCAATTAGCCCCCTCAGTTCATTTAGCCCCCTCAACTCATTTAGCCACTTCATTTAGCTCCCTTAGCTCCCTCAACTCATTTAGCCCCCTCAACTCATTTAGCCCCATCCCCCATCAGCTCAGCAGGTAGGTTGTATAAAGAGTTTGATGGAATTATAGGCAAATATAGCTCCGCCTACTTAAGCTATTTATGTCATGAAGTGCAGGGTAGAGTTCTATGGATACGCTCTTGCTATTCTCAACCAGTCTGAAGTTTACTAATGCTACATGGAGACAGTTCTCTGAGTAGGAGTGACTGCTGTTTGCAGAGGTAAATGCATGAGCTGAAATATGGAATTCTTCTCTTGTGTGCCTCACAGAAGAACAGTTACAAGGGAATACATTCTTAAGGAACTGGGAGGCAAGGTAGGCTGGATAAGTTCAAATACATGGAAAAGCGGGCTGATGAGTGGCACCCAATAGGCACTGGTCGGCCCGAAAGTCACTTCTCTACTAATGACCAACTTACCTGCCATCTTCTCACCATAGCCGAGAAAACAATTTGTAGATTCCTTCAGAGTTAGTTGGATTTTATGGTGGCAACATGAAGCTGTGTAAGCCACACAAATCTTAGGTCTCTGCTATAATTTACCCGAGTGCCTAGGCAACCACCCTCTACTGGCACTGGTGTGGTGGTGACAGTTGTGTGTGTTCACCAGAGTGCCTAGGCAACCACCCTCTACTGGCACTGGGGTGGTGGTGACAGTTGTGTGTGTTCACTAGAGTGCCTAGGCAACCACCCTCTACTGGCACTGGTGTAGTGGTGACAGTTGTGTGTGTTCACCAGAGTGCCTAGGCAACCACCCTCTACTGGCACTGGTGTAGTGGTGACAGTTGTGTGATTTCAAAAGGCTTCCTTTATGTTCAAAAGACCAGGATATGTGCAGCCTTACTTAGCAGAAGAGCAGAATAACCAGCCAGAAACAGACCATCTAAGATGCAAGTTAAGATTGGTGTGCAGTTGTCAGCCATCCTTCCCCCCCCCCCCCCCACACACAAAAAGTTGTTGTAGATGACCTCAAGAAGAACTTACATAATTGTAACTGCCATTAGTAATGGCAGGTAGATAAGACTGAGATAATTAGAAACCACGTCCCTACATAGGCTACCTTATTGTGCATAGCTTCTGCTAATCTCTCCTCGTGTGACTAAGTCAGAGGTGACACAGCATAACTCTGCCATAGTCAGTATACTACAGCTCCTTCGGTCAACGTCATTGAGCATCTTCAGCCAAATGGCTCGGTAGTACTTCTTATGTGCATCTGCCAGCAGTATGCCCCTGGCCCTAGACTGCTCTATGAGTCGCAGATCATTTCCTGAAAGGGCAGGTACACTTGTCATAGGATTTTTATAAAAAACTTATTTTTATTATTGTAATTTATTATTATTATTACACATTATTACTATATAACTATATACAGTATTATTATTACATATTATTACTACTGTATTATTATTACTACTGTAGTATTACATATTATTATTACTGTATTATTATTACTATTGTATTATTACCTATAATTATTACCGTATTATTATTACTACTGTATTCTTACATATTATTACTACTGTACTATTATTACTACTGTATTATTATTACTACTGTATGATTACATATTATTATTACTGTATTATTATTACTACTGAATTATTACATATTATTACTCTGTACATATTATTACTCTGTATTATTATTACTACTGTATTATTACATATTACTATTGTATTATTATTACATATTATTACTACTGTATTATTATTACTGCTGTATTATTATTACTGTATTATTACATATTATTATTACTGTACTGTATTATTATTACTACTGTATTATTACATATTATTACTACCATATTACTACTGTATTACTACATATTACTACTGTATTATTATTACATATTATTACTACTGTACTATTACATATTATTATTACTGTATTATTATTACTATTATATTATTACATATTATTATTACCATATTATTACTACTGTATTATTACATATTATTACTACTGTATTATTATTACATATTATTACTACTGTATTATTATTACTACTGTATTATTACACATCATTATTAGTATTGTTTTATTATTATTATTATCCATTACTACTGTATTACTACTGTTTTATTATTATTATTATTACACATTAGTACTACTGTATTACTACACATTATTACTACTTATATTACTACTACTACTACTACTATTAATTATTATTATTATTATTATTATTATTACTACTACAACTACTACTACTACTACTACTACTACTACACTACTACTACTACTACTACTACTACTACTACTACTACTACTACTACTACTACTACTACTATTATTATTATTACTACTGTATTACTACACATTATCAGGGTTCCCCCCCCCTTAGAACCTTTTTGCCCCCTTCCCCTTTTTGCCCCCTTCCCCCTTGTATCATTAAAATTCTTATTGATGTTGATAAGTGCTTGACATCAGGCCCCCCCCCCCCCCTAATATCCAGATTCCTCCAGTTGCACCCCCTTGGACAATTTTCTAAATGAAACCCTACTGTTTGTTTTATTATACATATTACTATATTATTATGCATATGTAAGTCTCCAGTAAGAAACTGATCACATATTTCATTTGTCTGTGGGCTGCTTTTGCTTACCAAGTACATAGGCGTAGCAGTACATTTTGCATTGGTAAGGCAAATATATAGTGCAGGGGGCCTGGCCATGCCCAATTTTGTATAACCATACCCTGTACCTTTCCCACACTTATATAGGCAATTTAATAAAATACATTACAATAATATGAATGACTGAACTTGAAATTTTGACATTCAGCATCTTGATGATACTTAGAAATGTGGAGCTCCTACAATGGTAAGATAGAAATGGTAAGAGATATAAAAATTAAATTTAGCTAGCTATTTTAACGCAGCACGAGCATCCTTCCAGTTAGTGTAGCCTTTGGTAATAAAAGCTAGATATCTTCTGTTATAGCTATAGTCCACTAGGCAGCAAGTTCCTCTCATTTACCTTTGAGCAATAACAGAATCACTGGCTTCTTTGTAGTTTAAAACAGCATTTTTCTCCCTAGTTACCAAAAGAACGACTAGGAAAGTGAAAAATGATTGGCTGATGAGTAGTTTGTTTGGTAGTTTCACTTGTTCTTCAACGTTACACAGTCACAGTAGCCGACAACTGTGAGCAGGCTGACCACGAGACTAATTATAATGGTGCGACCACGTGATATGGGCATGGTCGATGTAAGTGGGTGTGGTTTAGTGAAAGTATTGGTCAGGCAATTGCCTGAGCTGCCTGACCCAGCGTAACGCCTATGAAGTAGCAGAAATATCATCAAGGAGAAACACACACTTCAGATGCTGTAGTTGTATTTTTTTATAACTTGTAGCTATATGCTATATGCATAATAAATAACCTCACTCATATTGTAAACATAATAAGCTCTTGAAAATTCACTCCAAGCAAAAGCTGCACAGTGTTACTTCATGCTCTACCTACTTACAGCTAAGAGAGCCATACAGAAGTGCCTAGTGTGAAGGCATTCAGAGCCATTCCAGGTAAGTATAGGTTCCTGTGCAGCTTTCCTCCGAGGATGGACATCCAGAAACAGCAGTGAAGGCCAGCAAGAGGCTGTTCTTGTGATCGTCAGCCATTTAATATTTTCAATGGTCACCAAAGTGAAGAGAATGCTCAGGAGAATGGCCCAGCCAGCGATTCTAAGCTAGACTGGCCTGGCTGTGTGTGTGATACAGCAATTAAGTGAGAAAGGCTGTGCAGCTTATAACTGATGCCTTACTAGATAGCAGAACAAACCAGCCAAAAATAGGACAAACCATAAACCAAGACCTAAATAGCCCCACAAGCACTCCAAAACCACCGCACTAGGCCTCATATAAATATACTGCACAGACAGTTGAGAACGGGCTGCATGGCTGACAGGAAAGGATAATGTGATGATGGACGTAGTTATTTGGCTCACCAACATGCTCTAGCTTTTTCTTTGCTCGCCACTCAATGCCTCGAGGCATGCATTGCTACTGAGCTCTATTTGGTGTGACCAATGTCCCAGTTAGAGGATATATACGAAGACTAATGGCAGACAATTGACAAATCATTAATACAAGAATCTACTCCATCTCTTTACACCCACTGTCTACCCACCCACCCACCCATCTATCCACTTACTCTATGATCAATTTTCATGCCCACCATGTTTTTCATTCAAGTATTCCAGCCCACAAACTGAGTGCTGCACATATGCAACATACCTGTGCATCTCTAAGGAGTGTGGGTAGTCCAGTGTCTTCGATGTAACCTTGACCTCCTATGGCCTCCAAACCTTCAGACACTACAGCTACAGCCTAGAGAAGAAAACATGCGCATGCTTATTAAAACATGTCCGTCACATGAGTAACATGTGCATGCTTATTAAAAACATATCTATCACATGAGTAACATGTGCATGCTTATTAAAAACTTATCTATCACATGAGTAACATGTGCATGCTTATTAAAACATGTCTGTCACATGAGTAACATGTGCATGCTTATTAAAACATATCCATCACATGAGTAGCATATGAGTAACATGTGCATGCTTATTAAAACATGTCCATCACATGAGTAGCATATGAGTAACATGTGCATGCTTATTAAAACAGAATTATAATTTATCTACAAAATTTGGTAAGGATTTGTCCTGATAGTTATTTAGATTATACACACTAACTGACATTAGACACATAGACAGGGGCCAAAACCGGACAGGGGCCAAAACTATACCACGGACAGGGGCCTAAACTATACAACGGACAGGAGCCAAAACTATACCACGGACAGGGGCCAAAACTATACCACGGACAGGGGCCAAAACTATACCACGGACAGGGGCCAAAATTATACCACGGACAGGGGCCAAAACTATACCACGGACAGGGGCCAAAACTATACCACGGACAGGGGCCAAAACTATACCACGGACAGGGGCCAAAACTATACCACGGACATGGGCCAAAACTATACCACGGTCAGGGGCCAAAACTATACCACGGACAGGGGCCAAAACTATACCACGGACAGGGGCCAAAACTATACCAGCCAAAAGTATACCACGGACAGGGGCCAAAACTATACCACAGACGGGGGCCAAAACTATACCACGGACAGGGGCCAAAACTATACCACGGACAGGGGCCAAAACTATACCATGGATAGGGGCCAAAACTATACCACGGAGATGGGCCAAAACTATACCACAGACAAGAGCAAAAACTATACCACAGACAGGAGCAAAAACTATACCACAGACAGGAGCAAAAACTATACCACCGACAGGGGCCAAAACTATACCACGGACAGGGTAAACCAATAACCATGAGGACCCTCAGGAAAAAAAAAGCCTAATAAAGCATTCCCCCCCACACACAAATACTAGCTTTGTGACTTATGGTTTGGGGGGTTATGATGTTTGGACCAAACCCCCCACCCCCCCAAAAAAAATTATTTTTGATAATCTTTAAATTAAAAAAATGACCAGTCCAACTAAAGCAAAAGAATTACTCCACAACTACAGACACCTATTGGGTAGCCACTCCCTCAATCACTGCCATGGCTTATAAACTCACCTGCTTTGCTGTGTAGAGCTTTGCCAAAGGAACAAGGACTCTGAGCAACAGCTCATCCTGCGGTGAAGACATACCGCACTCAGAGAGACCAAGCAGTCTGCTCAACTCCATGGTGAGCAGCATAGACCCTCTAGTTTGCAACTAGAAGGAAGATAAGATCAAGAACCATGTACCACTTCAGGCACCAGTGCAGCACATACTTCCATTCTGGACAGGATCTGCATATGCAGTGGGTGCTGTGATAAGAGCTTTCCAAATGCAGTCCTCTTGGAAGCATAATCTGTACAGAGCTGCATCACTCTAAAACAAAATATCCATGCACTAATTACGATGTCATACTTTTTTTAAATTGTGGAGGTGAGAGAACTCTCAGGTTCACCACCTCCTGTGTGAAACCCTGGTTCTCATTCTACATATAATATTGTGTGCAATCCAATCACAGCTGCCATCTTTGAAGGTCTCATCTGGTTGATACTACTGGAAGCTTCTCTGCTGAGGAAGGTTGCTCAGGAATCTATGCCTATCAGGAAATTCTCTGGATCCATTCACCTTATGAAAAATTTGGGGGTAGATCTAGACATAGCTAACACCTCTGAAGGATTTTTTTTTTACAGAATTGCTGCTCAGATTTTCATTCCAATGATGCCAATACATTATTCTGGACAAAAAGTGAAAAAAGAATTATTGCTTTCTGTTTGAGCTGAAGGGGCGGTTCGTAAAACAAATTGAGACTGAGATATGTGCTTAGGTGTGTCCTACAAGATGATATACAGTGTATACACACACTGCAGAGTAGAGGGTATATATGCACATATAAGGGTGTATATACAAGCTTGTAGAGGAGAGGTGCATGTACACTTACGTAGAGTAAAGGGTGTATATAATTATGCGAAATTAGGTGGATACAGATTAGGTCGTACAAGGTGAAGTGCAAAGTGAAGTGCAAGGTGAAGTGCAAGGTGAAGTGCAAAGTGAAGTGCAAAGTGAAGTGCAAGGTGAAGTGCAAAGTGAAGTGCAGAGTGAAGTGCAAGGTGAAGTGCAAGGTGAAGAGCAAGGTGAAGGGTAAGGTGAAGTATGCAGGTGCCAACTGTGTGTACGAGCTTCAAAACTACCATATCTCAACCTAAACCAAATCCAATAATGAAGTTATCAACAAAAAATGCATCAAACATGTCAATCTCTAGTATATATTAAGCTGTGTATTATGTGTCAATCATCTCAAATATATATTTCACTGTAGCAAAGTGGCCTGACATAGCGATGCTATAATCTTTACATGGCATGTGTAGTACCAGATACGGATGGATTCTATGGCATAGAGGGTAGGATACGGAATATACCTATATAGTAATTATCCAGTCAAACTACGAGAAACGATTTGCTGGTATGATAAATACAGATGTGTTCACAACACAGGGTGTGTATATATATATATATATTCAGAAGACGGTATATATACAGATGTGTCCAGTATTAGGGTTAGTGCATCTGCTGTACCTTCGCATTGCTCCAATAGATGAGATGCTATTGTGCAGCCTAGTGATAGTCAGCATGGGAACAATATTGGCTATTCCGTTGCCTTTCTCCCCCACCTGTTCAACAGCCCATTGGCAGTGGTGCAGGTAGGGTAATAACAAACACCTAGCCATCAATTTTAAACCTACCAAGTAAGCAGCCGTACCATCCAATAGCAATTCAGCCGTAGGAAGTTGTCTCGTGCCCAGTTTATTTTTCAAGCGCTGTGGGGAAATTAAACAGGTGCACTGAATAAAGAATAAGACATTGAATGCACATTAGCTATGTATGTGTGGACAACAACTGATCAACTAATTCTTAGCTGATTAATTCCAAAATAAATCACAGCTTAGTTAATTAAATTATAATTAAACATAGCTGGTGAAAAACTGCAAGAAAAACAGTTAATTAAAAGCACTGTTTAGTGAACTAATTAAAGCACTGTCCAGTGAAAACTAATTAGACACTGTTAGTGAATTTAGTGAACTAATTAAAACATTGTTTAGTGACTAATTAAAACAAGGGTTAGTGAACTACAGTTTAGTTAACTTGAATTAAAACACTGTTTATTGATCTAATTAAAACGGAGTTAAACTGTTGGAGTTGTGCCTGAAATCCACCTACTTCAGGTATCAAGAAAAATATTACGAGCAGAAAGAGGAAGTAAAACAGTTAATTAAAAGCACTGTTTAGTGAACTAATTAAAGCACTGTCCAGTGAAAACTAATTAAACACTGTTAGTGAATTTAGTGAACTAATTAAAACATTGTTTAGTGACTAATTAAAACACTGTTTAGTGAACTAATTAAAACAAGGGTTAGTGAACTACAGTTTAGTTAACTTGAATTAAAACACTGTTTATTGATCTAATTAAAACGGAGTTGAACTGTTGGAGTTGTGCCTGAAATCCACCTACTTCAGGTATCAAGAAAAATATTACGAGCAGAAAGAGGGTGCAGCAATGGGCTCTCCAGTATTTGTAGTCTTTATATGGAATTCTTTGAAGAATTGGCACTCACAACTGCCCCACTGAAGCCAAGGGTTTGGAAGAGAGTGGTGAAAAGCTTGTATGATAGAGCCGAAGAGTAATGACTTAGAAGGCGGACTTTTGGAAGAATATCATTTGAATAAGGTCTTTATAGAGAACGGTTATCCGCAAGCCTTCATCAACCTTTTATCTGCAGATACATCTAAACGCAGTAAGGAAGATGAGTACACCAGTACAGGCAATGAGGCGTCTAAAAACCTATGGTAGTGATTCCTTGCAGCAGGGATGAGTGAAAACATCAGGAGGGTCTGCAGAAGTTCAACATCAAAGTCGTCTTCAGATCGGGAAGAACTCTGAGGACACAACTGAGCAGAGTGAAGGATGTTTTACCAGCTAATATGCACTCATGTGTTGTGTACCACATCCCTTGCAGCTTTGCCAGAAATCAAGTGACCTCTGCCTGACCTTGCCCATGTACCACTCTGGTTGGTGATTGTGGGGTTACCAGCTTGGCTCCTCCATAAACTAGCAGCAGGATTAGTGTCTCGAAGCTACTGACCACCATGAGCTTCCATCTTGTCACTAACAGAAAGCTGCCCTCCACTCTCATCATTATGCACTGACTGGCCCGTCTCAAGCAGTAGGCAAATATTTGAGCGCATATTAATTGGAGGTTGCGGGATTATGAGTTTATGAATCTTATTACAGCACTTCCTGTAGTATACTAGACATGTGTGCCATAGCTCAGATTACAATACCTGTATCCTTATGTTGTTGCTGCTGCCATCTTCAGACTTGGTTTCCAAGTAAAATAGGGACAACCCCCTTGACCCCTAGTGATGGTACACAACATATATGGCAAGAGTTCAGTTTGCTAATCACATGTGCACAGGCAGAGCAGCTGCAGCCATGACAACCTAGACATTTACCTCAGTCACAGAGCCTCTTTCATCCACCACTCTTGCCAAAGTGAACGCCATATCAGAATCAGTGGCAGAAGAAAACCATTTTTCTCCCGACAACAAAAATAAATTGTTCTGAAGAGTATCTTGCGCTATTGTGCGAGTACTTGCACCTATATTAGGAACACATGCAAACACACACACACACACAATATTTTAGAGAGAGAGAAAGAGAGAGAGAGAACTGAACAAGACGTATACCTACATTGTGCCTACATATAGTAATGCCACTGATGTGCATACCTACGTCAGACCCTCCTCTACGCTCAGTCATCCACTGTCCAGATGTCCAGAAGTTTTCAGGGTTTCTACTGGTTAAGTGTGCAAAGGCTTTGTCTTGAACGAAGTCTTGCGAAGTCTATCAATAATGTAATAATAATAATAATAATAATAATAATAATAATAATAATAATAATAATAATAATAATAATAATAATAATAATAATAATAATAATAATAATAATAATAATAATAATAATAATAATAATATAGCAGCATCTACCAAATTATCATATATAGGAGCATCTACCAGGTTATATAAAGAAGCGAGTGAATGCCTGTACCTAAACAATGTATATTCTCTAATAGGAACTGCAGTTAATATTTACTTCTGTCCAATCTATATACCTGCAATTACTATTGGAAGGGTGGTTACAATTAGAAGGGTGGTTACAGCTGTGAAGGAGTTCAAGTGTCTGTTTGGAGGACTTCTAACCATTTGGGTGCCCATGGCTCAATGGTTGAGTACCGGCACCTGAAAGAAACTTGAAAGAAAAAATCAAAGAGTTCTTGTGCCCAGAACAATTTATCCCTGATTTTTCATCTGAAATTTCCCCCCTCGTCTTCAGTTCTCAGTTTACAAGCTACTGAGCATTTATTTGGGCCTGTCTTATTGCTATTTACCCTGTTCAATTGGAAGTACAGTAGACCCTCTCTTATCCGAACTCATTGGGACCCAAGGTAGTTCGGATGCAAAAAACACAAAACATACAAATATTAATGAATAAATTCATGAATGTAATTAAAATGCTGAATCATGTTGGAACTATTTTCAATATCCTTTTAATCTGCATAATAAGAAGCTCACTTCCTGGTACTAGAAGGATTTAGGTCCTCAATAAACTGGGTTGTTTTACATACATATTTTACATACATATTTTTTCATATTATTTATATTCATAATGTTGTATTTTCTCTGAGCAATAGTCCACTGACTGCAGTGCCTTGGGGCTTGCTCCCTTTTCTGAACGAACCACAGATATATAGCATTTTCTAGTTGTTCGTCTTTAGCAAGGCGCATGTCAAGGTTGCCTGCGAACTCTCGAAGTTTGGCTTCGTTCTCTTTTTTCTCCGTTATTGTCAACTTCCCTACGCCTTACTCTTCCGCTAGTCAGGCTTGACTGGCTCCATTTGATATCTTGCTTAGAACTTTGACAAAACTACTCTCTTCCTTCTGCTGGCCAAAGCGAACGAACTAGTTTCCACGTGCAACTCACGTAAACGATTTGGCACATCGACGACCATTACCAGGTTTATTATTTAATCAGGAGTTCGAGCGTTCGAGGTTCGGATATGCGAGGGTATACTGTATTACCAATTGGGACTGAGCTACGTAGTTACAATTGAAGGGGCATTTTCTAATAGAGAAAATCGATGGTATATAGCACTACCATGAAAACTAATATTATAGTGTAACAAAGACAACTAGGTTACCTTGACAACAACTGTACCACTAAAACAGTCCCCCAAAGGAGGTGAACTGTTACTAGATGTGGGTGGAGCAATGGGATGGGTCAGTTTTATATTACTGTGTTTTACTGTATGATGCAAATGCATATTGTCTAGTGTTATCTATAGCAAGACTGGAGTGCATAATAAGCTAACATCTTCTCTTCTCCAAAGTTAGAATCTTCTCTTTCTGTACGACAAGGTCCTAGCACAGGTATAAACTTCATGCCTATAACTACCCTACACAACTACGCACAAGCACCAGGTCCTAGCACAGGTATAAACTTCATGCCTATAACTACCCTACACAACTACGCACAAGCACCAGGTCCTAGTACAGGTATAAACTTCATGCCTGTAACTACCCTACACAACTACGTACAAGCACCAGGTCCTAGCACAGGTATAAACTTCATGCCTATAACTAGTCTACACAACTACGCACAAGCACCAGGTCCTAGCACAGGTATAAACTTCATGCCTGTAACTACCCCACACAACTGCACAAGCACCAGGTCCTAGCACAGGTATAAACTTCATGCCTGTAACTACCCTACACAACTACGCACAAGCACCAGGTCCTAGCACAGGTATAAACTTCATGCCTATAACTACCCTACACAACTACGCACAAGCACCAGGTCCTAGCACAGGTATAAACTTCATGCCTATAACTACCCTACACAACTACACACAAGCACCAGGTCCTAGCACAGGTATAAACTTCATGCCTGTAACTACCCTACACAACTACGCACAAGCACCAGGTCCTAGCACAGGTATAAACTTCATGCCTATAACTAGTCTACACAACTACGCACAAGCAGCTCAAGCAAGCAGTGGCGATGGGTGATTGAGCGACAGGAAGACTATTCTCGACTCGAGGTTATATTTAAGATACTTTTCTATTAGCCATTTTAGTACCTGATCACTCACACGTGACAGAGCACATGCCCGGCTGCAGGTGGTGGCACCTGCTTAGTAGCAGCCGGAAATGGGGGAAGTGAATAGTAAGCAAAAGAGATGCACTGATGGGAACAGTTTGTTGATGAGGGAGACAGCTCATCCTCAGATCCAAGATGCATCTTGCATGAAACTATCAAGTCACATCTAACATGCTCAAGCACCTCATGAATATTCATAACAGTCTAATGAACTCCACGAAGAGCAGGAGGAAGTAAGAGCAGAGCCCTTCAATGCAGAAGAAGCAAGCAACTCTGACTGAAGCAGTTGAATACGAGCGTGGGAAAGACAAAGCAGTGCTACACGATTGACGAGTCTTTGGTCGGAATGCTGGCACCAGACTTGGAGCCAGCATTGATAGTTGAAGTCGGGCATTCTGAAGTTGTTAAGAACTATTGACCCAAAGTATCATCACGAGAGATCTCATTTCAGGGAGTATGAGATTGTCATGGCCGAGCTTAAAAGGAAAACTCGCTGAGACCCGATGCTGTGCTCTCGCAACTAATCTGTGGACTTGCAGAACCAACAGAAGCATACATACAGTCACGTGACATTTTCTTTCAAGCAAGGTGGAAGTACACTCTGTTGGTCAAGTTAATGTACCCCACACTGCTGAAAACCTTATGCTGAACTAATGAAGTTAAGTACCCCACACTGCTGAGAACTTTGCTGCTGAACTAATGAAGTTAAGTACCCCACACTGCTGAGAACTTTGCTGCTGAACTAATGAAGTTAAGTACCCCACACTGCTGAGAACTTTGCTGCTGAACTAATGAAGTTAAGTACCCCACACTGCTGAGAGCCTTGCTGCTGAACTAATGAAGTTAAGTACCCCACACTGCTGAGAGCCTTACTGCTGAACTAATGAAGTTAAGTACCCTACACTGCTGAGAGCCTTGCTGCTGAACCAACGAATATTACAGAGCAATGGGAGATCAGAGCAATAGTTGTCTGTGACTACTGACAATGCAAGCAACATCACTGCATCTACCAGATTGAATGGGTGGAACAACTTAGCCTGTTTTCCCCACACTCTCAACCTTGTTGTTTGTTGTTCAAGATTCCCTAATGGCTGACACAGAATTGTGTGTACTCCAGAAGATGTGCAGCAAAATTGTTCCATACCCTCACCACTGCAGTCCTGATAAGCTGATTTCCATCCAAACTCGTTCGATGATTTGCAACCATAAGTTAATAGATGTCACAACAGCTGGAATTCGGTGTGTTCTACATGTGCAAGTGGATCATAGAGCAGCACAAGCAGTCACAACTACACTCTGTCTACTTCATAAGGGCAATCTTTGCTTTAAGCACTGCGGATGTTGAAAGAATGAAAACTGCTGTATCTCTCCAATCCCTTTGAAGTAGCAACAAGGGAAGTATCTGGTGATCAATATAATTTATTACCATCTCCAAGCTCATACCCTTGACAAGGTCCCTCCAGGAAATCACTGATGGTCCCCCCACATTGAGCTTGGTGATCAATTATGCTTGCAGATGTGTCAACGTGTCATCAATAGAGATATACTCTCTGCCTCCACTTTGCCTGACCCTTGCCTGAAGAAACTAGCATTGCTAATGCAGGAAATGATGATCAGTGTGTGCGTCATCTAACAGATGAAATGAAAACAGGTGACCCCATCAAAAATAGCACTACAGATACTTCTGAAGAAGAGTCAGGAATGGTTGCAACATTAGATGGGATTCCTGAGAATAGATTAGGGTATAATTATACCCATGAAAAAAAGTATCAAAAGAGAGCACAGAGAGAGTCCTATCTTTTGAGCTATATATCAAGTTCATAACATGAAGTTTGCAAAATCTATGGAGTTATAAAGTGGTAACCACAAGTTTGTTTTAAAACTTGCTAGAAAAGGGTTACGGTCCCCCTTTTAAACTTATTCCAGCAGAAAGGAACTGGTTCAAGCCAAAGCATGTGAATGCTTTCCTATTTCTCAGCAAGAACAGAGAGTAGCTGCAAGAAAGAACATTGTTGTGATGGTTATATAATGTGCTTATTTAGAATCAATACTTCCAATGCTGGGTATTTAAAATACTCTCAGTATTGTATCACCTGGAGTCTGTTAGGTGCATTATCAAGTGGTGTTTGAAGTTGTGAATTGATCTTGGGTGGGTTGTTAGCACCAAGATGGTCCATGAAAAGTTGCTATGGTGACTGCATTGCTGCCTCTAATTCTGTTCTTATACCAGAGGTGGTCCTTGATCCAGAGAGGCCTCTCTTAAAAGAGTTCTAAATTTAATATTTTCACTGGAGAGATAGCTCCTAAACTATTGACAGAGAGTTGCTGGCTACATGGAAGGGATACTCTATATAAAACATTGTAGGGTACATAATACTATGTAGCAAGGCACCAATATTGTGTTAACAATGATTTAAATTATTAGCCTTGAGAGGAACATAGTTCATAATATCATGCTCAATTCACCTCGATGAGCTTAGCAGCTCCATCAGTCATAGCAAGAGGACAGGAATACAGCCCAGAAGATGGTGAAAATAGAAACAGTTTAGCCATTTGATGCAAGCGACTATGGAACGAGAGACAAATGCACCAAAATACAACACGTGTACAATGAAGAAATAAACACACACATACAACAACTCTTGAAAACAAGTGCCTTAAATGCTGGTTGTTAAGCAGGTATCTATCAGGGAGTGGGAGATCCCTAGAATCCTCTCTATATTGATTTGACCAACTTTTAAAATGGCAGATTGCAAACCCCAAAACCCCAAAAGAACAAAACACACACAAGAATTTTTTTTAAATTGAAAACCAAAAACCAAATCGGATAAATAATAATAATAATAATAAAATTAAAAAAAAGAAGAGTGTACCCATATAATCCATGACCCTTTACCATTTAAAAGCATAAGATCATAAAAGGTAAGGGGTCATCTAACTGGTTGGGGTCTACATGGGTATACTCTTGTTGTGTCCTTGCTTTTTCATTCTTCAATCCAAGGTAGTGTTCGTTTTAATTTTATTCCTGAGTAATGACTTTCTTGATATTCAATTTGTTCGAAATTTTGGCTAGATGCTCCAGCCTTGTTCCTGATGAAGGCTAGGGCACCTAGCAGAAATACAGAGACATAAATGTCAAGCTAATTTATTCTACCATGTCAGCTGAGAGTCCGTTGAGATATTTGTTCTTGTTTACATTAAACAGCTCACCATGTTTAGCACCTATGATTCCAGTTATTGCATGGGTGTCAGTATACCACAGAAAGTGCTATTGCATGGTGTCAGTGTACTACAGGAAGTGTTATTGTATGAGTCAGTATACTACAGGAAGTGCTGTTGCATGGGTGTCAGTATACTACATGAAGTGCTATTGCATGGTTGTCAGTATACTACAGGAAGTTTTACTGTTTGGGTGTCAGCATACTACAGGAAGTGCTCTAATGAGATTGATAAAGAGTATGCGCAAAGTTTGTAACTTGATTTTACTATTTTACAGTAATAATGGAGTGCAGCTCTCTGTTGGCATAAAGATGGAAGCTCATGACAATCAAGCAGGAGCTGCAAGCAACCAACTTTGTAGAGGTGGCAAGATCAAACAGAGGCCACTTGATCTTCAGCAACTACTTTTCAATCGAATAACTACGCAGATACTGCGCACACATCACTTCTTTAAGCCTCAATCTTAACTGTGCCTCTTTCTGGTCGAAACTTAGTTTCTTCCATTTCTAGTGACTATACAAATTGAAGATGGGATGTACACGTACATTGCAGACACACTCTGCTACATATGCTCAACCAATGCCACCTAGCTAGCCCAACATGTACACTCGGCAATCCATATAACAAGTAATAGATTAGGCTTACGCACGGGCATTGCTTGTTAAGAGGCTGCTCTGTATGAAGCGGCCATTTTCTTGCTGGCTGATGCTATAAGTGTTCAGCTTAGCAACCAGCTTTCATAGCCACACTTCCAGAACTAACCTCCACTGTATATGCTTTCTTTCGTAGGCCAGAGCCACCATTCCTTCCACAGCAGAGATGGAGTGCAGATCCTTCCAGGCTTGGCAGGTTGTCAGTTCATTCACATGTTTGCCCCATGCATCATGTGACCTACGCAAGATTGTAGAAGTGGGAAATATTAAAAATATATTTTATGTATATAATATTAAAAATATATATAATGTTCTAATGTATGCCACCTGCTTTTAATTAAAGAATTCCATAAACACATCATAGCTAGCTTGGGAATTACATGTAACATATCATTCCCCAATCTCAGCCAACCAGGTCATAGGTCATAGCAAATTGAAGCGAGTCATAGTGAACAAAGCTAAACCTTCCTACTGTATGTGCCAGGGTAGGGGTGGGGGGAAAGAGATAGTCTCCCCCCTCTTTAATAAAACTTTCTGCCTTCCTAGACTAGGCAGGTGATCAATCATTCCTAGCAAGTTTGTTATCTTGAAAACCTCCAAGATATTTCAAAGAGAACATCACTTATTTCTGGTCCTTCCACTCTCTTTGCACAACGTTGCCATTGTAGAGATCAATTTCAGATAAACCAGAATTTCACCCACTCTCCTAGAAAAATTATTCTAAGAAACTACGATGCCAAGTTGCCATTTCCACAAGCAACAGCATCTAATAAGATACGGCACCATACAGCAGAAATATATTTTATGTTTGCATAATAGTGCCTCTATTATATGTAATCATAGCATCTTATCCATCCCAGTCGAACTCAATAGCTAATGTGGTCAACATTCTGGTGCACGTCCAAGAAATATATATATATAAAATAAACTGAATCTATGATAAATAAACCGCAGACAAAACAACAACAACAATAAATACAGTCATTATAATTTCTTTATGTTAACTGAGAGTTCATTGAGAAAGCAAATAAAGAAATAAACAAACACAAAAGACAACAAAACAAAATAAACAACCAAATAAACAATAAAAAACACCACCACCCACAATAATAATAATAATAATAATAATAATAATAATAATAATAATAATAATAATAATAATAATAATAATTATTATTATTATTTTGTACCTATTGGTATCGAGACCTCTGGAGTATTTGGGTCTGAGGCAAAGAGTTTTCTCCAAGAGCTAGGTGCACGCCTCAAAACTGAGTCTGGCGACCCTCGTGCCTACCATTTCCTGCTGCAAAGAATTGCAGTTGCAATCCAACGAGGAAACACTGCTGCAGTGCTTGGATCCAGCTCAGTAACTGACGATCATTATTTCTTAAATTAAATGTATGCAATATGCATGTATTCTATATCTATATGCATAATTAATTAATTTTATATAAAAAATAAATAAAAAAATAAAAAAATATATATAAAAAATATATAAAAAAATAAAATAATAATAATAATAATAATAATAATAATAATAATAATAATAATAATAATAATAGCTCTTTCTTTGCTCCATAAAATAAAACTCTAAACTCAAAGTACAGGACTGCTTTGAAGGGTGTGACCTCTTTAATGGAGTCATATATAGTCAGCACAAATGGTAATAAACGTCACCACCTAGTTAGTAAGTAACTAACTAGGTAAGTATGATGGTACTCTCGGAGGTAGTTTGAGCGAAGTGCTCCAGGATATGGATGTGGTTGAGTCTGCAGCTCAGGAGGTGGGTTTGCAACTGAACCGGGACAAGTGTGAGCTCATTTGCCCCGACCCAGCAACATTGCGGGAGGCTCTTTGTGCTGTTCCAGGGCTCAGGGTAGTCAATCCGGAGGTGGCCACTCTTTTGGGGTCCCCTATCGGTGGTAATGCTGGTATTGAAGCAATGATCAATGCCAAGATCGATTCCTTGAGGTTTATGGGCAGCAGACTCAGACACCTTCACGCCCACGATGCCTTCTGTCTCCTTCGCCACGCCTTCTCGATTCCAAAGCTCTTATATTCCTTGAGAACCACCCCTTGTTTCCTTTCACCCACACTCCATGATTTTGATTCATTGCAATGCTCCATCCTGAGTGAGATCTCCAACATTCCTCTTGATGTCAATGACCCAGCTTGGGCTCAGGCTTCTCTCCCAGTCAGTTTTGGTGGTCTTGGGATCAGAAGTGCCGTTATGCTTGCTTCTTCTGCCTTTTTGGCATCAGCAAACGGTGCTTTCGATCTTATTCATCAGATCCTTCCTACTAGTCTTCATTTTAATTACAGTGATTGTGACTCAGCTTTGGAAGTTTGGAGCCTAGGTCACAATAACCTTCCTCCCGATAACACCAGCTGTTCGCAACAAAAGGCTTGGGACAATCCTCACGTGAAGATGGCGTATGCTTCCCTTTTAGATTCTGCAGTGGATTTAACATCTCGTGCGAGGCTTCAGGCTGCAGCTTGCAAGGAGTCTGGAGCATGGATTCACGCCCTTCCCATGTCCTCACTTGGGCTTCGTATGGATGATGATGTCATCAGGGTTGCTATGGGTTTACGCCTAGGGTTACCCATCTGTCACCCTCACTCATGTCATTTGTGTGGTCTTAATGTTGACAAGTACGGCACACACGGCCTCAGTTGTAAGTATAGCCAAGGGCGTCATTCCAGACACGGGGAAGTGAATGAGATCATCCGGCGATCCTTGGCAGCCATCAAGGTTCCCTCGCACCTGGAGCCTCCGGGCTTGTCACGTTCTGATGGTAAGCGTCCGGATGGGGCTTCCGTCATTCCCTGGAAGAATGGGCGTATTTTGGTATGGGACGCTACAATTGTAGACACCTTCGCTCCCTCCTACGCCTCCTTGTCTTCTGATGGCCCTGGCTCGGTGGCAAGCAATGCCGAATACCGTAAGAGGATAAAATACTCCTCTTTGGCTGTCTCCCATTTTTTTGTGCCAATTGGGATCGAGACGGCTGGTTCATTTGGCAAGTCTGCAGGTCTTTTCTTTTCAGATTTGGGCAACCGTCTCAAACAGGAAACGGATGATCCCCGCTCCTCCTTTTTCCTTTCCCAGCGGATTGCAGTAGCCGTGCAGCGAGGTAACACTGCAGCTGTGCTGGGCACCAGCTTTAGTTGTAATGACGATTATTTTTTATAAGTAGTGTATTAAGATTTTTTGTTTTAATGTTTGTTTGTTGTTGTTTGTTAATGTTTGTTTGTTATTCTGTTTATATATATATATATTAAAATTGTTTTTGGTAAGTAAGTAATAAATAAATAAAATAATAATTCAGTGTATCTTGCTCACTCTTCACATATATTTTTGTAACAAGCAAAAGATGTTTGAGTTTGCACATGTAAGGAGGCCAATCAGCTAAGGATACATCACATGAATGGATGACTGACGTGTCAAGCAAGTACCTAAACCACAGACAAGAAGAGTCGTGTACACACTTGTTTGTAGGCTAGAATACACCAGTTAACACTGCATTTAAACAACAGCAAGACTGGATGATCATTATAACAAACAGTGTACCTTAGCGTAGGAGGGTGTAACTCAGCCTCCCTTCCCAAATCGTCAATCTCAGACACTATACGTTCCCCAAACAGTGTTAAATCTTTGACTACATCGGCATGGACCTACATTACATGCCATTTCACAGTACCAAAAATTATGTTGTGTGGGTTTAGTTTGTCTTTGACAAGGTGTACTGTACCTCTTTAGGCAGTTCTTGTTTTAGACAGCGTTGTAAGAAGTGATCTCTTAAGAAAGGGTTAGATAAAATTGGTGCTTCTTGAACATAGCTGCCTGACTTCTGATCAGAGTAGTGTGCATTACCACCACATGCAACTGTCCCAGAGCTTCTCTCAGTTCTTCCCTGATATGGTAGGCCATTACGGAATAGGGAGACCAAAGTTTTCCTGTAGGAGTAAACAGTGCCAAAGTGACCAACTATAAAGCAAACACTTAAGCAACTAATTCTGAGGCCCTCAGAGCCACCAGAAAGGACTAGTACTCTATAACAAGTGCAAGACAACAATAAACAACCACGAAGGCCAGCATTTAAAATTAGCTTTCATGTGTCCACGGAGGGCTTAGGAACCATGGCTAATCACATGAAGGCTAAAGTTTGAAGCTGGAGAAGGCATGGCAATATGACTTCAATCACATGTATTCATGTTATATTTCCATTGCCTGCACCTGTACTGTCACTAAATGCAGCAAGATGCAACAACACCCTAGAAGTATAGCATGGCAGTGCAATGGAAGGTGTGACCAACACTCATGGAATAGGCAATAATTCAAAATTTAAAGTGACAGTGATGCTGAAGACAAAAAGGATGAAGTAACTCTATTTTTGCAATAAAAATATAACTATATGGATGAGAAGGAGAAAGAGAGTTTTGGGATTGGGATGAGGGGAGGTGCCAGACATGGGAGTCTAGGTACCAAACATCAGGTATTTCCTCTTTCCCCACCCATTACTACTCTACCCAACACCTCTTCCTTCAGCCCTGCCACAGATCTACCAAACATTAGGCCTACTCTCCCTTCATCAACTTGATTTCTCCATTCTTCCACCCACCCTTCAGCCCCTTCAATGCTCACAACACATCCAATAATCTTCCTCGATCACCAGCAAACTCCCCAAGAAATGCACTAACTTCCACATCTTCACCACATAACTCACTTCCACCATTGACATGCCACACCTCTCCTTGTCACCCAAGAGTCCCGTTGATGCCGTCCTTAACCTAAATTTCTCTTCTCCCTTGCTATCCACATTATCTTGTTGTCCAAACTCAGGTTTAGCTAACTTATCCTTTAGATAGGATCTGCCTACCACCTCTTCCAGCCACTTTTCTTCATTAACATCCCTCACACAATTCCTCCAATGTTGCACGTGAGCCTACTCCTTCTGACCCTCCTTCCACTCTCAACTCATTCTCTGCCACGTCCATCCAAATTAGTTTCCCCCCTTTCTTCCTCTCCTCCAACCAAGGTCGCCTCTTACTGCAACCACTGCAACTGTATTATACCCGACACTGTTGTCTTGAACTTAAATTTTTTCCCAAGCTGCCTTCTCTTCTGTCCACCACTTTAGATGCATGTTCCAGGCACAGCCTAACTAGTAACCACCCATATTAGTTTACCCCTGTCCACCTCACCCTGCCCATAAACTAATTCTTGGCCCCCTTTCTCTGCCTTTTCATCTTCTCCAAATACATTTCCTTTCATCCCTGTCAAACCACACCACATTCTCTCCTCATTAATCTACCCCTCTCTCTTTCACACACCATTTTGTTTCACTCTTCCGCTATCCTCCACTTCATTATGCTTCCCACCACATCCTAACACTCGTAACTCCCGGCTTGCTAACTGTACATCATCTGCATACAGCAAACATGTTCCTTCCACAATCCTTAATCCTTTACCGTCCAGATCCTTCATCACATACACACTAGAGAGAACTGCTGAACCATATCTCAGCCCGCCTCTACCTCAAACAACCTAGGAACTTGTTACGATTTAATCTTGATATGCTAAGGCCACCGGGTATTACACTCGTAGATATTCACCTGGTAGTGGTTCTTGCCGTACTAAACATCTTCATTGTCGATTAAGTAAAAGGTAAGGCGGTTTTAAAGGGAAATGAGTTGCCGCGAGCGAACTCTAATACCTATGGCCTACGCCCTAAAACTCATTATGTCGTTGGTCATGCCACACTTCACCACTGCGCATGCGCAATTCTTTATTTCCTTCCATCCCGTGGGGAAGTGCAAGTAATAATTATGGCATGGCGACTCATCCTATGCGCATGCGCAAATCTTTATTTCCGGAAGTGCCATAATTTTTTATCTCGCATGCCAAATTACTCCCCAGGACCCGACGACGGCAGTAAGCTACGCAGTTGAGTATGACTTCTGTAGGGTTTATAAGGCCTACACTGAACTTATTCGATAACTATGTAGTTTTTTTTTAATGTGCTTTAAAAAAAAGAAGTTACATTGAAAAGAAAAAGCCTCGTCTGTTTTGAGGTCGGTATATAGGGAGTTGAACTTGTTAGCTTTTTAGTTATTTATGTATTTATTATTAATTAGTTATTATTTTGGTATTTTTGTAATTGACTAGCATGTCTTAATTAGGTGTTAAACTTGGAATATTTATTTAATTAATTGTTTTTAAATTTTATTTATTTATTTTTATTATTATTATTATAAAAAAGAAAATATCATCAGAGTCCAAATCCAAGTTATCTGCAGTCCCCGCAACCGAAACTGCATTACCCCTCTGTGCCACAACAGAAAACTTCTGCAGGAGGTGGTGAAGGGAGTTCTTCTCTCCAGTCACTTGAAAGAGCGCTGCCCCAAATCCCTTAGAAAGAGTAAACTCTGTGGTCCAAATACACCTGAAGTTTCAATTGCTACAGGAACAAAGGAGTGATTTTTATTGTTCAAATTGGTGTACTTCTCTCTCTTTCTCTCCTCAGCCAAAGCTGCTACTGCTCCTGCCGAGGGAGAGAAAGTGTCAATGCAAGTGGTATCCCACACCAACAATTTCCCACACTTCCACGGAACCAACGTGATGCCATCCAGGCGCTTCCCATCATTTCTGTAGAGGCCAGAAGGCTCCAGTTTCGATGGTATCTTTGCCGAAGCTAAAGACCGGTGTACAATGTCATTGGTGGCAGCATGACGAAAATGGCGGCCCACACTGTGACAGACGCTAAGACCATGGGTAGCGAACTGGTCAACAGCAGCCTCACAGTGCTTACATGCATGTAGCCTACACAAAGGAGTGCCTAGGCGAAGACCCACAGCAATACGGATGGTGTTGTCATCCATGCGAAGGCCTAGAGATGAGATAGGAGGAGCAGACAACCATAAATCTGATTGTTTTGTAGAGGTAGCTAGCAAAAGAGCTTTAGAAACAGGGTTGGGAGCATTTGCAAGCAGGCTGGCGGCAGTCACAGATACCTTGACTGAATCGCGGCGATGTGAAGCCGGGCCGGTAGGTGGGAATTGATCATGGCCCTGGGACCAGTGGGAGACTGCATCATCCCAGTTGGGAATAGGTATACCGTGGAGACGAGAAGGGACAATGTGGTGAACAAGGTCCGAAGAGCCAGCAGCAGAAGCCAAGAAGGCAGAGGGTGCAAGCTGTACTGCTCTCCGGATCCCAAGACCACCAAACTTCACAGGGAGTGTAGCTTGTGTCCAGGTGGCATCATCATCATCATCAAAGGAGATGTTGCATATCCCACTCACAACAGATCTGAGGACGTCATCATGCATTAGACTAGGGGAGAGGAAACATGGTGAAGTTCGAAGAATATGGAGGAGCTTTGGTATTGAGAATGAGTGACGGAGGAGGAGAACATCCTGAGCAGAGAGAAGGTTCAGCCTTTCATCCATAGTCTGTAAAAGGTGGATCTTTTCATCCAGGGAATGTGAGATGCAGGTTAAATCACCAATAGGGGAACCCAAAAGGGTGGCACTGGAAGGGTCAACAATATGGGCACCCGGCAAAGAAAGGAGAGACTCTTTAATGGAAACATCATCACATATCACTTCCGACTTCTGTGCATTCAGCTGGAGACCCATGCTGGCAGCCTCCCTCTTCACCATCTCAATGTCAGCCAATACATCCTCCACCTTCTCACCAATGGAGATATCATCCAGATAGAGGAGACAGAGTTCGGAGCGTAAATTAGAAAAGAGCTTGTGGATGGAGAGACAGAACAGAAGTGGACCAAGGGGATCTCCTTGTTGCACACCTTCAGAGGACTGAATAATCTTGTCATTCCAAAACAGAGAGGATGGTGACGAGTAAGAGGAGTATACAAAAGGGTAGATATCTGGAGCTAGAACTCGCACAGCCTCCAACATTTTGTCCCTGCGTTTCCCCCAAATTCTGCCAGGCGCCTTTTGCTTTAAGGGAAAAGGTAGAGAAAGAGCTTGACAGATTGGTAGGCGAAGGGGTAATTGAGCCAGTTGAATTTTCTGAGTGGGCAGCACCAATAGTCCCAGTGGTTAAAGGGGACGGGTCAATTCGGTTATGTGGGGATTAGATAACGGTGAACAGGGCAACACATGTAGGCTCTTACCCACTACCACGCATCAACGACCTTTTAGCATCACTGTCAGGGGGACTTCATTCTCCAAGCTTGATTTGGCACATGCCTACCAGCAAGTTCCTCTGGAGGAACAGTCGAAGTATTACACCACCATCAACACGCATAAAGGTCTATTCAGGTATAACCGCCTACCTTTTGGAATATCCTCGGCTCCGGCCATATTCCAAAGAATTATGGAGAACATTTTGCAAGGCCTCCCACACACGTGTGTATATATCGATGATATACTCGTAACAGGAAAGACGGAGGCAGAGCACTTGGAAAACCTGACAGAAGTTTTCACGCATCTAGAGAAGGCAGGGTTGCGGCTCAAGAAGAGCAAATGTGCATTCCTCTTGCCATCAGTTGAGTATTTAGGGCACATAATCACAGCAGAAGGTCTGAAGCCAAGCAGGCAGAAGATCCAAGCAGTAATGGATGCCCCAGCCCCAAGGGATGTGTCGCAACTTAAAGCATTCTTGAGATTAATAAACTATTACGGCAAATTTCTACCCAACCTTTCATCATCCTTAGCACCTCTTAATCAGCTACTGCAAAAGAAGACAAGGTGGTGCTGGGGGAAACATCAGGAGGAGGCTTTTTTGTCAGCAAAAGCAAAGCTCACCTCAACTACCGTACTGGCACATTTCGACCCAGCTAAGGAATTGACATCGAGTTGTGATGCTTTACCATACGGAGTGGGAGCAGTTCTCTCTCAGAAAGCAACAGATGGGGGGGGGAAACCTAGATCTCGGTCATTAGCCCCAGCAGAGAAAAGATACTCCCAACTGGACAAAGGACTGGCCATAATCTTTGGAGTTAAGAACTTCCTGAATATCTCTTTGGCCGCAAATTTGCGATCCACTCTGATCACAAACCACTCCAGCACATATTTGGAGAAACCCGACCGGTGCCACCACTAGCATCGGCCAGGCTACAGCGATGGGCTCTGATACTAGGAGCATATGACCGAGATCACCTATATCCCAGGCAGAGACCTTGCCCATGCTGATGGGCTTAGCCGTCTTCCACTGCCAGAATTCCCTGCCACAGTTCCACTACCAGGTGAAACCATTTTGCTATTGGAGAACCTGGAAACTTCGCCAGTAACCTACAAAAACATACAGGCATGGACCAGCCAGGATCCAGTGATGTCCAAAGTCAGACAGTATTTGTTGAATGGTTGGCCTACGGTGGACAAGGAAACCTTTGGTCCATTCCTGCGCGTAAAGGATGAGTTAAGCGTGCAGGATGGATGCATACTACGGGGAAGCAGGGTGGTAATTCCTCCAACAGGACGATTAACTGTCACAGAATGCTTCATGCCGGTCACCCAGGCATCTCACGCATAAAAAGTAGAGCTCGGGAGTGGGTATGGTGGCCAACAATGGATCAGCAACTGGAGACAAAGGTGAAGGAGTGTGAACAATGTCAGCTAACAAGACACTTACCACCCCATGCACCCCTCCAGCCTTGAGAATGGCCACAGCACCCCTGGGGTCAAGGATACATGTTGATTATGCCGGCCCCTTTTTAGGAAAAATGTTTCTGCTAGCAGTTGATGCTCACTCTAAATGGATCATGGAGGTGATAGTAAATGCGGCAACCTCAACAACCACAATCGAGAAATTGAGGACAATGTTTGCCACACATGGACTTCCAGTGAAATTAGTTTCGGACAACGGATCAGTTTTCACGATTCAAGAGTTCCAGGATTTTATGCTAAGGAATGGAATTCAGCACATACTGACTGCTCCGTACCACCCAGCATCCAATGGTCAAGCAGTCCAGACATTTAAAAGAAAAATACCTCAGGCTCGTTAGAAACAAGAGTAGCCAGGTTCCTTTTCAACTACCGGACAACTCCACACACCACAACTGGGGTGTCCCCAGCTGAATTGTTGTTTAATAGACAATTAAGGTCACCTCTGAGTTTCCTGAATCCTGACATGGCATCCCGAGTAGCGACAAAACAGCAGAGACAGAAGAATGACCATGACAAAACAGCCAGAGCTAGAGAAATTCAGGTGGGCGAGGAGGTGTTGGTGCAGAATTTCCCATAGGGGACATCCTGGCTGGCTGGCATAGTGACAGAGAAACGAGGCCCGTTATCATTCATCATCACACTTGAGGATGGACGCATGGTACGGAGGCATTTGGACCACGTTAGGCTGAGAGGAACTAAAGCCGACTCACCCACAACTGGTGGGGAAGGAGATGCAAATAGGGAAGATGGTACCACATCTGACTTACCAGCCACAGGTAGTAGGGACATTCCAATGTCAGGATCCCTCACCAACAGAAGCAATCATAGCTCCACATGAAGGAAATCAACTGGAAACTTGCCCCGCAGAAGTCAGACAAGAGAATTCCGATGTTCCCAAGGAACCTCACTCCTTGCCACCAACAGAAGCAATCATAGCTCCACATGAAGGAAATCAACTAGAAACTTGCCCCACAGAAGTCAGACAAGAGAATTCCGATGTTCCCAAGGAACCTCACTCCCTGCCACCAACAGAAGCAATCATAGCACCACACGAAGGAAAACAACCGGAACCTCGCTCCCTGCCTGGCCGAAACCGGCACTCCGCCAGAAACTGTGGACCCCCTGACCGTTATAAGCCCATGTTCAGAATTGGGGGGAAACACTAACAATGCTCCCCTTAAGGGGGGAGGAATGTAGTATATAACTGTCAATCAACCTTCTTGTGGTTATATATATATGTATGTCCTTGTTGTAGGCACTTGCGGTCAAGTGGGACTTCTAGAACATTCTTGACCGTTGGTGTAGTTCGGTGACACTAGAGATTTCGCACTTGTAATAGTCTTGGAGTGTGTGCTTTTATACGTATGCTTTGGTACAAAATATAAGTTGTTTGTTTACCAATACAATACAAACCATCATTGGAAACTGTACATGAAGTAGGGCCTGTGCTACATTTATGTGGGCGTCCTCCAACCATGTTCCAGATTGGAGAGTTATGAGAAAGTCTCTGGGTAACTCTCTGCAGCTGACAAGCTGTTGACATGGTAGGCATTTGCCATTTACCCTCAGTACAGTCTGGGTCACACCAGTCACAAAACAATCTGTCTCGGTCTGTGAAGATTCCGTGGAAATGCACATCTTTTCTGGTTGTCGTTGGTCCTGGTTCACAGTGCGTGTGGGTGGTTGGACTGGAGGTAGAATGATTGTGATCTGTTTCTCAGTATAGGGTTTGTTGGGATGTAGGGTAAGAGTTGACACCACACCAAGGTTTGCTGTGCACTGCCTCTTCCTTGGTGGACTCTTCTCTGCAATATTCATGGCCAGATTCACAGTGGCTTCCTCAATACTAGTATCACAATCAAAGTCACAATCTAGGTCAGAGGGAGGGAGGGGTAAGCTTGTCTGCAAGCTTACATAGCCACTCTCAGTTGTAGGTGTTGGGACACATCACCTACAAGAATGTCTTGAAGCATGGTTTCATGACCTGGTATACTACGGGTCAAGTAAGACTTTAGGTGTCCTGAATTGACCTTGCTTTTCATGGCATTGCCATTACCATCCCGCAATGTGCAGAAGCCCATAGAAGTGATGTCAGTTATTTCGTAAGGCCCCAACCAGTCTTGTGACCTGTCACCTTTCCTTGATGCTTTTCGTACATTCCTCTTGAAGACATGGTGACCAACAGCAAACAACAAATAATTTTGAACATATGCATATCTTCAAGCCAAAACTTATGTCTGCAATTTATTAAGAACATAAAATGGATTGGAAATATAAAGGTCTATGCAAATGTCTTTTATTGAAACTGATTTCCACTCAACAATTAACTGCCTTCCTCTCTGTATCTCACACAAGAGCCGTATATGGTACCATAAATATCTTATTTTTTGTCTGCATTTTAAGCATTTCTTTTGCTTGGCATCAAAATACAACCTGTGCTTGGCCTTGGCTTTTTCAATTTTTTTCTCGTACCTGTTCATCCAGGGCCTGTACCTAAGTAATACAGAAGTATAATAAAAAGAGTTGCTGTGGATCATTTTACATACATCAATATGAAAACTGCCAATAATTTCATTCACAAATAAAATATGCACAGCGAATTAGTTTCTAAATCATATTTATAGTCTGCCACTAGACAGTCTTTAGCTTTGCTACATGATCTTCCAAGTCTGTTTTAATCTCTTCAGGAGACATGTCAGTGTGTATATTCACATACTGTAACTCTTCTTCACAATCATGTTTTGCGTTAATGGCTAAGGCACCCCGAGCTGTGCGATAGAACATCAGTACAAAGGGCTGCTGTTTTGTTGATGATGTATGCTAGTGTTGATGGTAGGGAGCACAAATCTAAGATATCAACAAAATGCAAAGCATGAGAAGAACTAAAGACATGTACATAGTAAGCCTATACACCAACCAACAGTTACAATTGCTATATTGGAACTCTAGGTCATAGGATGGATTACAAAATCCATCCAGTAATAGCAAGCTGCTACAACAGATACACTGACCACCACTGATGCATAGTAGCTGCAAATATAGTAACTTACTTGTTCCAGTTAGTTTGGCTATCATTTGTGTATTTGGAAGTTGCCCTCTTAAGTGTCTGGTTTGTGCGCTCATCCTGGCCATTTGTTTCTGGATGGTATGCAGAACACATCATTCGCTTCACCACAAAGGCAGCAAAGATGAAATCATTTACCTGAGTTGGAAAAGCAAAACAGCATGAAATAGATACCAAGTATAAGTACTAATAACATTCACTGTAAAAAGAAGCTATTGCGTAGTAGTAATGGAGAAGAGATGAGCACAATAATATGACTGTAGTTTCATGAGGCAACATTTTGATATATTACATGTTATGAGCAAACCAGGATTTGAACAATTCACAGATTGCCCACACTAATACTGGTCCACACATTAAGCAAGCAACTCATAGATTGTCCACACAAACTATACTTAAAGGAGAAACTTATCAACTGTCTGCTCAAAACACGTAGGTTGGAAACTATAAACTGTGTCAATACAAGATGATCCACACCTCATACTTAGAGCTTGCTATACTAGGCCAGTGTCAGTTGAAATAAGAGTCATCAAATAGAATACAAATGCCTGAGTATATATATCCATAGCACATTTTTATAAATGGGTAGTGTTCAGGTCCAGGCATCCATGCCTGTGGAACAGCCCGTCCTAACAGGGCAGGGTTTCCCAAAGAATTGCTAACAAAGGTCACAAACAGCAACCAATGGTCATGGACTTTGGCTCCAATGGCCCCCTACTTGCTGCTGTCTGGGTAGACATGAGAGGTATATACTTCATGTCTACCATTCATGTGCTGGAGCCTCCACTTGGACCACATGCACCATGGAGAGGCACACACTGATTACTAGTGCTACATGAAGGGAATAGACCGCAATGACCAAATAGAGCAGTGCTGCAAATACATTATAAAAACTGGAGTGTTGGAGTGTACAGCACACTAAATGCCTGTAATTAGTGTGCTATACACGCACCAATTAAATAAATGATTGTGCATAGCACACTTATTTGCGAAGTGTGCTGTTTAAAGAACGTGCACCACTCTTAAGGCTGGATCGCACCACGTTGAGCTACACGTCGTGTCGATACAGGTTGCAACAAGACCTTTAAAGATGTGTTATGAGCTAAACCTCGATACTTTTTGGAGCTATTGATGGAAAGCACATTGCTGTGCAAGCACTTGTCAATAGTGGCTCCTTTTATTTTAATTACAAGGGACACATTCAGTGGTGCTACTGGCAGTCTGTGATGCTCACTACAGGTATTATAATTATTCTAAGTGTATTCGTAGAATTAAAATTTTGGAATTATTGTTCAATGCGAAACCAATATAGGTTTACCTTAGTTGACTTAGGCCAACCTGGCTGTCAGAGTGATGGCGGTACATTATCCAATTCGGTGTTTGGGAAGGCTCTAGAGAGTGACTCATTGCTACTGCCTTCTCCCACACTGACGGGGAACACACAGCCCAAGCTTTATGAGATGAGGCCTTCCCTCTCAGGAAGAATATGCTATGGTCATATTCTGGAAAGAACCTGCCTGGTACATTATTGATGTACTTGAAAAATCTGTAGTAATGGTTATTTTTGTTCTTTATAGAGTCAAGCAGTGTTTAATTACAGGCAGAGTAGGGCGAGGCATGTTATTGAAAACAGCTTTGACATACTGGCTGCTAGGTATATCTATACCAATTGTGTGTTACCATGCAATAAAGAGGTGGTTGATGTAGGTGGAGGCTCTTCCGGAGGTCCATCATTGCTCAACCTGATCGGGTGGTAATCTATACCAAGGCTGCAATAGCCCTCCACAATTATTTACGGACCACACATAGTTCGGTTTACTGTCCTCCGGGATTTATTGATGGGGAGGATGGTGCTGGCAACAATATTTCAGGTAGATGGAGGAGTGATGAGGAACAGTGGCACGCACCAGTAGCAACAGTACATTCCAAATCTTGTTATTTCACAACTTAATACACCCTGCAGGCATTCTAGGTCAGCTGCTGCCACACTTGACGGCTTCAAGGAGTACTTTAGCAGTAGTGTTGGTCAAGTGTCTTGGCAGTGTGTGCATGTACGCCACACACAATAACAATTGTTGATATGTTTGTTGCTGTAACTTAATTCATATTGATTAATTACATCAATATTGAGGTGGATAAAATACGGGGAGGGGGAGTGGAAAATTGTTCAGGGGGGAATTCAATTTGGTATAAAAGTTGGTGGATTTGGGCTTTTGTTATGGCCTTTTGCCAAGGTGTAAACCTTGACGTTTCAGCCACCTCTAGACTGTAGTGCATGTCAGCATTATTAAATATATGCCCTTCCCTTGATTTCTCTCTCAATTCCCGCCTCTCATGGAAATCGAGAAGGCTCCTCATTATTGAGCATCCAAGCCATCCTCCTTGCTACCACTACGTCCACTTGTGGATTGTGACTGTGGTAAGGCAGACTGTGGTATCACAACTGGCCAGCTGCATGATGGTCCAGAGTCAAAATTCCCCCTAATATAAAGCGTGATGTAAAAACAACAACATAACAGCAATGATAGTTCCAACCTGTAGTACTACTCTCAGCCGACCTCATGTTTGAAGATCTATCTTGAAAATCGGCTTTTTGTTTTTTTGAAGCCAAAGTTTCAACTGAAATAATTTGGTCTTAATCGGGACAAATTGGTGATAGTTCAATACATACCCAGTTCCAGTTCATCTCTTGGACTACCGGCCACCTCTGTGGAATCCTTTGTGGAATCCTGTACCTCCAGGTTCGAGAATGTTCTGTTCAAAAGCAACTAATAGGTACGTGGAAGCAACCATTCATAAAGTACTTACCTTCTGTGTCGTACAGAATCAGATAGAAATAACAATAAATCAAAAAGTGGCCAAAAAGACTTATAAAGTGGGCCTGCATCACCACTCCGCATTTTCTTAATGTTGCGGAGCTCCCTCACAAAGTGGTCCGCAACACCTTCTGCATTGATCTGCAGTCACTCTTTCTCTAACCTAGTATACAGTCATTCCTGCTATGGCTACTGCTAGAATTGCTAGGTGAAGCTATGTAAAAAATATAATAGAGCTAGTTATACATCATTTTGATCAATCTATTGGCTTACTTTACATGCCACTTGCTTCCAGGCATTCTCTCGTGCCTTTATGTCCCTGTATGATTTGCTACATACTTGCCATAGGCAAAAGTCTCTAATCGCTTCTATTAATCGTTTTTCATTCATCTTTAAATAAAGCAAACCAACGCGTTGTGTTGTGATCCGATGCTCGAATAAAACTCAAGTCTATTTGAGCGTATGGGATGCAACCTCATGTTCTCAATCGACGTGTCGCGTTGCAATCGTCGCAACGCGCAAGCGATGCGTCTATTGTGAACCAGCCTTTAGATTATTGAGTACATGTATGTGTATAGCACACTTTGGAATGATGCACTCAGTACAGTGATTTTAATCAACACATTACCTCTTGATTTACACCTTGTTTACAAGTACATTCTATATGTGCTTGTCATTAGATGTTTAGACGGCCTGTCATAATGTTCAAAATCCAATAGCAGTACAACCTCTCTGGAGCCATACATTCTCATGAAGATCCATGGATGTGACATTTTCTGGCAGTGCATACTACAGATGTGTACCATACACCAGAGTTTTAGTGTTGACCTGTTTTGTTCTAAAACATGTACTTCATTACCACATCCAAGGGAGCACCTAGAGTGACTTCAGAGAACATAAATTCATCTATGAATGCTGCCCCCTCAGTTCATTATAACATTGCTTTTTGTCCCCCACCACCCGACACTTTTATTAGAATTTCTGAAAGAAACATCGATATTGACATAATATCGAGCATAAACAATCATGAAAAAATTCTATAACGTGTTCAACAAAGTTTTTTTTTTTTTGACTTTGAGTAAAAATAGTCCAGCTTGTTTCAGTCAAAGGGAAGCTGTCTTCTGGATCACTTGGTCCATCACCACTTAGAGATGACAGCTGCATGCAGTGATAAGCCATGAACAGCTGCATGCAGTGACAAGCCATGGACAGCTGCATTCAGTGACTGAGATATCCATGGGTTGCCACAAAACTACCATTTGTCAAGTTGGGCCATTTTTTATATCAGTAAACAACAAAATGGGCACTTAAAACTGAGCAACTACATAACAGCGAGGGTACAGAGCATATGCATAATATGAAAATCCTGATTGTTATTTGTTTGCCTAGTGTTTCTCAACTGTGTGCACGAGAGATAGAGAATTAGCCTCCCAACCTTCAGGAGTTCTAGCAGAGCACACCCTAAACAGTGCTGTTGGAGGTCATCATACATATGCATGGAGATTTGGTGACGATATGATGGAGAAAGATCAAGTGTGGAGAGACAGGAGGGTGGGCTTTTGGGTGAGCAGATGGCCGAATTTAATAAAATATATCTCAACATCAATAGCTAAGTAGAGACTTAACAAAAAACAGGTACCTAATATAACATATAGATCCCAGCTTATCAACCAGCTCTTACGATAACACAATGTATTGATATATCACTATTTACAAATACTTACCCAACTATAAACATCCTTTGTCATAGTCATCCAATAATAGTCCTGTGTAAGACCTGCCAAGGTACGCTTCTGACCTTGATGTGCACTATTGATGTCATGGGCCTCATTCTGCTGCTCATCAATTGAGAACAGGACCAAGCGCTTAACCTTCTCATTGGGATGGTTTTTTGCTGCTTGTGTGTAGAACATTGTTTCACCTATAGACAAAATAGCCACATGACAAGTTGTGTCATGTACATTATTGCATAGACCTTTATAACAAGACACCTAAATAATTTATTTCATTTCTGGCCACTTGAAAGAAATCTGCCAAGTTCTATGAAATCATGTGTACAACACGAACATCAGTAAAGCAATGGTTTATGTAGGCCTAATTTGTTGTGGAGAATATAGACCATGTATGGGAGGCTTATGAAATCATTGGCATTGATCGATTTATGAATTTATGTCCACATTACAACCACAATCTGAACCAGTAAAGCTGTGGAGAAAACACCACAAGCAGGTGGTGAATTATTTACATACCAATAACTAACAATGAAACTGATGCTGCTCTTCTAATACCACTGCGTTCTCCAACCACTGTGTCACAGCTATATGCACCATTCTGTAAATAGTACTCAACCTTCCGCAGGAACACACGTGGGTCTTTCTCTGTTGCACTATGACTGACCTGAAAATTCAAATATCAACCTTTTATATCTGAGGAATGGTATGAATGATAGTTTGTTATTATCAACATCATAGGGAAATGGTACATACTTATCTGTAGATATCTGTCTCCCAGCAATGGCTTAGCTACGCTATCTGTAGATATCCGCCTTCTGTCTCCCAGCACTGGCTTAGCTAAGCGAGTAATAATTATGGCAGTGGTTTTCGTCTTGCGTGGGCGGAAGGAAAGAAGTGTCTGCGCATGGGCAGTGGGTGAAGTGCGAGCACTGTGGCATGGCCATAGACCCTAATGGAGATCACCTGCTTGGGTGTGGTCATGGCATTAGAAGGCCCTCGGACCTGCCAACTCACGGGTGTCACCCGATTTCAACACTAATCTCCAGATCTCCCGATTTTAATATCCAATTCACCCGACTTTCTGAGGAATTGATTTTTTAAAGATCTGAGTTCAGGTTCAAAAAATATATAATACAGTATATACCCTCGCATATCCGAACCTTTGATTATCTGAACGCTCGAACTCCGGATTAAATAACAAACCTGGTAATGGTCATCGATCTGCCAAATCGTTTACGTAAAGCACGTGGAAACTAGTTCAGTTCGCGAGTAGTTTTGTCGATGGGGGGGGGCGGAGGGGGCGGAGGGGGCGGCAGCCTGACCAATATTTTGGACCAACTGTATCTTGTGTTAATAATTATGGAACTGGTGCATTGTTTATTTTATTGTTTACTTAAAATAGCACTATTTTACCTTACATGTGGCCAGTCACTAGCTGTATTTAAAATTAACACCTACTTAACCAGTCATTGATTGTTACATGAGATGATGATGTCACTGAGTGACTTGTTTATTAATGATAATACATGTGCACTGGTGAGCACTGAGCACATGGCAATAATTAGCCTTGATTTCTAGGATTGCATGACAGTCTTTCTCTGTGTGTAATCAGTCACCATGGCTTCAAATTCTGCCTCACTGTCAGCTACCAGCTTTCCAGAGCAGTTCCAACCAAGAAGTAGTTTTAAGTTCCCAAAGACTAGGGTTGTTAGCCTCGTAGTGGTAGGGTGGGTGCCGAGTGCGGTCCAGGAGTTTAGGCTTGTCTGCCTGTAGTTGTCTCTGGTCTGCCCTCTTTGCATTGCCTCGATGACCATCCTTTGCAGCCTTGTCTTTCTTTTTGGAGGTCGTATCTGCTGTTGGTTCTGGTCGCTGTTTCCTTCTATTTTATTTTTTGTTGGAGGGTAGAGATATAGCGAGAGGTGGAGGGGGCAAGTTTCATTGGTTATTCAGCGAATTTAGACTTACAACAGTTTTTTTCCTTTTTTCTTTTCCCCCCAAAACATGCATGCTCAATAGCCACTGGCTAATGCAAAGAGCACACAATAAACACAACACATGAAATACATTATGAATGTTATGAAATTGTTTGTATGTAATGTTTAAATAAGCTAAGAGAACGGGATTCCTTAATATTGTTCGGAAGAGCATTCCACTTACGAATGACAGAAGGGGAAAAAGATACATTAAAAGACTGAGTACGAGGGAAAATGGTAGTAAGGTTGAGGGGGTGGTATCAATGATCTAATGTTGTAAGGTGGAGGAGGCTGATGTGCAGGCAGTGAGGTTGGAAAGTCAATGTAAGCTTAAAGAGAAGTATGAGTTTAGAGTTGAGACGACGAGAGGAGAGTGTAGGGAGTTTTAGATTAGAACGTAAGAGGGAATAGTCAGAGGACCAGTCTTTAAAACAAATTTTGCATGCAAAGAATTGTATTTTTTGGATAGACATGGAGAGGTGCGCAGATTGTGGGTCCCATAGAAAAGAACAGTATTCAAGGTGAGGTCTTATTAGAGAGGTGTATAGACGCAGAAGAGAAGAGGAGTCAGAGTGATGATAAAATTGTCGGTATAAGAGACGACGAGACTTACTACAAATGAAGGATATGTGTTTAGACCAGGATAGTGTTGAAGATAAGAGAACACCTAGATACTTGAACTCGGAGACTAAATCAAGAGAGGAACCAAGTAGGTAGAGCAGTTCTTTAAATATTTCAACACAGGTACGTGTGTGGTGTTGTAGTCTAGTGTTTGACAGGAATGATGGTGGGGTCTTAATATACTGTGCCATTTTTAAATTAAATTTAATTAAAATGTGTGGTTCATGGCATGCACATGCTGTTCCTTGTGTGGTGTGTTTGATGTGTGTTAGTCTCATGATCTCCACGTCGGCTGCACGTCTTTCGGCGGGCCGGTGTCTGTCTGCCAATCTGGTCTGGGTCCAGGACAGAGTTTTTGTCCGTCACGACCCTTTCCATGCGTCTGCACTTGGTCGGTCATTCACTGATGAGGCGTGGTTTCCGGTAAAATTTCCGGTTGTGGATTTTCGTCTTTGGTTATTTTTGCTGGCTGCAGCTCCTTCTCTTTAGTCAGGACGCTCCATTCGCGTTTGTTTTTGGCGTTCGGATGAATTGTAGATGGGAATGCCACCTATTTTGACGTATCTGTGACCAATCGGGCAGCATAAACATTTCTTCAATTACCGCTGGAGGTGTTGGTTCACGAGACGAAGTCAGGAAGGATGAAACAAATGTTGAAAAGGTCGGAGGGGTCTTCATACCACTTGTTTTCGAGTCAATGGGAGTGTGGACACCATTTGCCCTAACCATTTCAAAGAAGATTGCAACAAGGTCCACTATCCATAGTGGACAAGAAACTAAAGTAGCGACCAGGCCAGCAGTTATCGGTGAAACTATGGACTTACAATGCAAAGCTCTTGTTAAATTACATATCTACCATGCCACATATTCACAGTGATGTTAAAAATAAAAAATTTGTAGTACATGTATTTCTTTTCTTGGAGGCGATTCTCTAGGATGGTAAGGGACGTTCTGTCCGGTGTCCAGGAAATCTGGCATCCCAGGAAATTTGGCACCCCCATTCCAAATATCCTAGGAAATATGGAACCCCCCCAGGAAATTTGGCACCCCCATTCCTAATATCCTAGGAAATATGGAATCCTCCTATTTTTTTCTCTCTCTCTTTTTTTTAATAGTTAGTTTGGCTATCTTTGTGATTCAAATGAGTAGCAGTAGCGTTAGTGTACCCAAGTGGACAAACAGAAAGCATCAGCTAGCTCAAGTTCAACTAATTGCTAAACAAATGTTGTCCATTGATGTTCTGTCAAAGACTGTCATCGAGGGAAGAGGATGGAGGGCCTTCAATCTGGACTTGTTCAGTATATATATAGTCTAGTCTGACAAAATGTACTTAGTAGATCTTCTCTGAATCCTTCCAATAAAAGAATGTCCTTTATAAGATAAGGTTAGAATCTCTCAAGCCTTAAACCAGACCTCTCTAAAGAGAGAAGAAAACTGAAATTTACTCACAACCCGACCAGGATTTTTTACCATAATTTATGGCCATGACAGGCTAACCAATGAGCTTGGAGAGACTTAAAAAACTAACGCAGTAAGGGACTGAATACAGTGTGTTGTATACGGTGGAAGGCACAGCATAACCACACCTTCTGACATTGATGTCCACCATTAATGTCATGGCCTGAAGCAATACCTCCTGCTTTTCATTGGAGGCTTATGAAATCATTGGCATCGATCAATTTATATCATGACAACTACAATCTGAATCAGTTATATTTATAAATAGATAGATATAACTATGCAAAGCCAGGATATTTAGTATATACCCCATAGTGATATAATTATAGACAATTTTGAATGTTTATAGAACAGTTACAGTATTAATTATGACTACATTGACTACAGCACCATTTATAGTCTGGATTACTCCACACATCTTGAGGGACGGTTTAACAAGTGTCATGGAACCATTCCAAGCAGCTGTCACATGAGACCATTTTATTTCCATCCTCATTCGCTGGCAATCTACAGTGACAGAAGACTTTCATTACTTCAACCTTCTTCGTCATGTGGATACATTTCCTCTTCTTTGATGGGAAGTGCTTTATTAGCTTGTCTTTGATACAGTTGTACAAATGCTGCCTCATATGACCCACATCAAAAAACTGCTCTTCTGGGCTCTGGTCATTGCAAATAGCCATAGCAAAAGCGACTGCAAATAGCCCACAGTCTACTGAGTTTGGCTGTTGTTGCACATTGGCATATTCCAAAGTAATTTTTTCTTCTGTAGTGTGCAGAAGTGATGCTATTTGTACTTTTGTAGAGTATGTGAGCGAAGTGGATAAGCTGTCATATACTCGAACTGTGGGATGTTGAATGCCAACAGTTCTTACTGTCACCCAATGATTACCCCCAGAATGGAGTATTTGGACGCATTCATCACTGGCGATGTTGAAACTGAGCATTTGTCCAAGAAGTGGACTTTGCAAGGAGCTAACAGGAAGTAGATTCAGGTCATGTTTCATGAGAAGCTGTACTGCATGAATCAGTTTGTCATTGAGCCATCTGCCACTTAGCAGTACATTTTTGTCTTCATCATTCAGTTCGATTCCTCCAATTTTCTGCCAGCAGCCATCACTAACAATTTCATCATCCTCTCCACTGCTAACTATCACTGGATCCACATCTAGTTTCTGACGCTTTTGTTCAGTTACTGGTAGGGGTAACAGGGGTCTCTTTGCAAGCCTTACAGGTAAAGGCTTATGTTGATCAAGTATTCTCATCAGCACCTGCATCCTATAGTGTTTAGTTGTTGTTATTGTTGTTTTGGGGAGGGGCAGGGGGAAGAGACAAATAATTACAGAGCTAACATGTTTATAACAACAAATGTTTGACAGCATAACCATCTCTTCAAATAATTACAGAGCTAATGTTTATAAATAAAAAAAATTGACAGCATAAACCAGCTTTTCAAATTGTTAATATATACCATATTGTCATTACATTATTTGTCTATAACCATCTTACCTCATTGTTGTCATGGCAATTCAGTCTTCTCCCATCAGGATCATACCATATCTTAAGGCGGTGGCAATTGATTGCTGTCTTCAACAAGTCATCTTTGGGGCCTTTAAGACGATAGCGACCTTTCCCGATATCTTCCGCAACTGTATATGGACCTCCAGGGAACTGAGGCTCAAGTTTTCCACCCTTACGACCTTCATTCTTCATCGACTTGACAAGCACTTTGTCACCAACCTTGATTTTAGTATTGGTATTGTGCTTTGACTCGTATTGACGCTTTTGACGGGCTTGGGCTTTTTCAATATTTGCATATGCTTGCTCATGAAGTTTTTTCTGAACCTCAAGCATTCTTTGTACTTTTGTGTCTAAGTCTAGTTCATCAGGTTCGCCATGCACTTGAGAGATGTCAATGGGGAGACGAGCTTCTCGTCCATACATTAGAAGAAATGGAGTACACTTGGTGGAATCCTGGCGACTCGACCGATAAGCAAATAGGATATCTATAAGTTCATCCCAGTCATCCTGGTGATCGTTAACGAGCTTCTGGAGCTGCTTCTTCAGCGTTTGATTAAAACGCTCATCCAGTCTGTTTGATTGAGGATGGTAAGCACTAGTGATCTTGTGCTTAAATCCAATGAACTCTTCAAGGGAATCGACAATCTTGTTGCAAAATTCCCTACCCTGATCAGATACAATCTCCTGAGGACATCCATGTCTAAGGATCATGCGGTAAAGGAAAAGTGAATTATCTTATGGACGTGATATACACAATCAGTTCATCAAGTAGATCTCAAGTGCAGTTGCTATGCTTACAAGTGATAGCTTTCATTATGGCAATCACAGAGAGTGCCTTCTGTTTCTTTTTCTGGATGTGATCAGTGAATGTGAGGCGAGACTGCATGGTTAGACCAAGATATTCATAGCTTCTGACAAATTCTATAGGGTGACTGCGATATATAACTACATCCTTGCTGGAGAGCCTGCCACTTTTCCGAAATTTTATGCTTGTCTATGTTTACTTCCATTTTATTCAGTTCAGATGGGATCAGAGAAACAGGTTCCATCATAGATACGAAATTCATTCCATTTAAGTAGTATGTATTAATCCTAATATCCGACCTTTGATATTGAATTGCTCTCTGAGTTTGTGTATGAGGATTGATCTATTAACATAGTGAAAGGCTTTTCTGAAATCTACGAAGACTGCATAGAGACACCCTAGTTTCCTGCTGAGCTCCTCCTTCACGCATCTTAAAAGAAGGTACACTGGTTCTCGTGTGCTTTTGTGCGGTTGGAACCCATGTTGCTCTGGAGGGAGGAGATGGAAAATATGTCTTCTAATAAGTCGATCATTGATAAGGGAGGTCATGACTTTCATTGGCGAATTGATAAGTGCTATTCCACGGTAAGAATTGGGTGTTAAAAAAAAGAAAAGAGAAAGGAAAAAGAAGGGGGAAAAAGTGCGAGTAATACGGCATGACACCGCCACTTGATTTTTTAACCACTGAAAATAAAAATTATGTTGTAAGAAGTTTTATCATTAATTTTGCTCCCGGAACGTTTAGACAGTAACTGGTACCAAGTGTTCTCTACATAGTCTCGCCGTGGGGGAAGATACGCTTGTGCCACACTTTTCTGTAGGGTTAGCTGTCCATGCATTCTCCTTGAACCTACCCTATTTTTGGCCAATGATTTCGTTTTTTTAAATCTTGGGTCGAGGCCCAGTTTTTCCACCAGGATTATCACCCAGCCATTGACCCAGTACAATGTTGTTGGACCTGAAATTACTCGCGAGGTACTTGATCTCATTAATGGGCCTGAGCATAGCCTGTACACCCTCAAGGATCCCCTTGTGTCTCACACCTCTCTCCATCAATTTCAGAGGGTGCAGACATTTTATTTCTGGTCATTGGGTCACCTCAGATCCCTTTAGCTCCTCCAACAAATTGAGCACCTTGCTGACAAAAACTGTGAATGTGATTTGATACTTTGAGAGCTCTTTCTCCTTACTAATCCTGAAGTTCCTCCAACCTTGAGATGCCGATCCAGGAACCTTATCACTGTCATCCAGATCCCTTCACTGACAGTTAGTATGGCAGCTTACAATACCCTCTGCTGACATTGTTGCTTCCCTCCAGTTGGAGGTGGAAGCTTGAAACAGTAGCTGTACAAGCAGATGCCAACCAGTGTTTTTGTTCCTAAATGATTATTTTGAAACTTGACATTAATGGTTAAACCTTATGTGAATTTATTTATTTTTTATAATCGGCCTTAGCACTGTTGATGATCCTTTACCCGCACCCTTTGCTTACGTGCTGTGTAGCGATAGGTAAAGGGTCTCACCGCGAGCAGCAATGAGATTTGTAATTTTAGGAGGAGGTTGGTTATGCAGATTAAACAGCTTCAGGTAGATTAATGTGCTAGATTGATCGATGTACACAATCCAGTTTTGTCATCTAGGCACGCCAGCTCCATCACTTGCTGGAAATGTCAGGATATCATATCCTTACCAGATGCTACTGTGCTGTTCACCTGTCCTTGTGATAAAAATGTTCTTCTCCCTCCCTCAACAGAAAACTACTTCAAAATTTTTGGATTGTGAGTGTACTAATTTAGAGTAAAGGCCTTGTGTGGTGTGTTGTAATGCCAGAAAAAACAAAAACACGTTATACCGGAGTAACCAGGATTGTAGCAACTGGTATGGGTAGTGTGGTTTCAACCTGACCACTTTCTAGGGCCAATCCATGATGACCATTACCAGTTGATCGAAAATCGGGAGTCACTAGCGACACAGCTTCTCCCATCTTTTCTGGCTGAGTAATAGCACTTCTTGAATATGTCTTGCTAGACATCAGGGGACACCTCACCATCCATGGGATATACATTTCCCAAGAACAACTTGGGGGAGGTGGACCTGTTGCTATTCTCTCTCTTTGTTCCCCCTTTCTATTCTTCTCCCCCCTCCCCCGGGAGTTCAGTTACACTCTATATATTGGTTTGACCCAATCTTTAAAAATGGTGAGATGGTAACTTCCCCCCTAAACCAAAGCTCATACCTTGGCTAAAACTCACCTCGGCAGCCCTTAAGATGCCTAAATGTGGTTCTGGCTGCTATTAGCCCTAAAAAGACTCCAAGCGTGTCGTGAATCCTTCACTGAGGAGGTAAACTAGCAGTGTTGAAATCATCTTCAAAGCTCTCTCTATCTCTATCTCTGTTTTTCCACGTGCATGACTTGTGGACAATTTAAGGTCCATCATAAAAACTTGAACTAGATTCCAAAAGTTCCAATGCATGTCAATGACGACTTTTGATTCCTGTAAAAAGGCATAGTTAAGGGAGGCTGTCAAAACCATGCCTTTAGATGCAATCAAGCTAACTTGTCTGGCCATTTTATAATCAGAATGGAGTCAGGACTGCATGTGCATTATAATTAAGCAGAATGAATGACCCTTGCTCAGTTCTGATGTTTGGTTTGTGCAGTTGTGCTCCTTTACACCACGTGTACCAATCAATATTAAGTGCTTTTATAATAATGATTGGCATGTGTGATTTAAAATAGTAAAGGGTCGGTGTAGATGGTGTAGTTTACATGGGTCTGAGTCGTGTTTCCTTTTAGCAGATCAGTGTATTTGTCTGTAATATATTTTTACTCTTGTATTTTGTATATACATATACATGTGTATATTATCTAATGTCACCAGTGAGATATATAGTTCCTGCTTTACAAAATCAACCTCACCTTTTCAAATCTGGTGGCACAGCCCTTTTAAGCTGTTAACCAATTAAACACCATATGCGCCATATGGCGCAATGCTATTGTCCTGTCCCAGCCCCAATGGCTGTGTCCTGTCCCAGCCCCAATGGCAGTGTCCTATCCAAGCCCTAATGCTAGTGTCCTGTCCCAACCCCAATGGCAGTGTCTTGTCCCAGCCCCCAATGGCTGTATCCTATCCCAGCCTCAATGGCAGTGTCTTGTCCCAGCCCCAATGGCAGTGTCCTGTTCCAGCCCCAATGGCAGTGTCCTGTGCCAGCCTCAATGGCAGTGTCCTATCCCAGCCCCAATGGCAGTGTCCTGTGCCAGCCTCAATGGCAGTGTCCTATCCCAGCCCCAATGGCAGTGTCCTGTCCCAGCCCCAATGGCAGTGTCCTGTGCCAGCCTCAATGGCAGTGTCCTATCCCAGCCCCAATGGCAGTGTCCTGTCCCAGCCCCAATGGCTGTGTCCTGTCCCAGCCCCAATGGCTGTGTCCTATCCCAGCCCAAATGGCTGCGTCCTATCCCAGCCCCAATGGCAGTATCCTATCCAAGCCCCAATGCTAGTGTCCTGTCCCAGCCCCAATGGCAGTGTCCTGTCCCATCCCAAATGGCTGTGTCCTATCCCAGCCCCAATGGCAGTGTCCTATCACAGCCCCAATGGCAGTGTCCTGTCCCAGCCCCAATGGCAGTGTCCAATTCAGTAATGCAGGAAAAAAATCAAATCAAAGAGTTTGTATTACGCACCATTCTCTGTATGCACATACCCAATACTTCTCTATCTATATAAAGCGTTACTTCCTGTTGGACGGGACGAGCGAGCAAAATTAAAAAGATTTTTTAATGGCTGACGATTGAACTGCATTCGTGAACAGTCTCTTCCTGGCTTTTGGTACTATTTGGTACTATTTCTGGAAGTTCTTCCATAGAAATCAGCAGAAGCACCTATTTACCAGAACCACTCTGAATGCCTTCACTTTTGAGCAAGGAGGCGCTTCTGGATAGATTTCTTTGCTGTAAGTTTTATTGTAGACATAGCGACATACGCTGCATAGCTTTTGTTGGCTTACTTCAACGGAGTGATCCTTATACTAAACACCAACTGCAGCTTATTTTATTTCCATTCTGAGCAGTTTGTATTCTTTAAAAAAAGAAGTTATAGCTAAAAATACAACAAACCACAAATAATGTCTCGGTTAAGTGGTGATTATTCTGCATGTCAAGTGTGTGGTGAACATAGTACATGCAGATTGAGCTGAAGGGTTAAAATGTGATGGTTGAGCTGTAGATGGAAGGGTTAAAATGTGATGGCTGAGCTGTAGATGGAAGGGTTAAAATGTGAAGTTTGATTGTGGATGGAAGGGTTAAAATGTGATGGTTGAGCTGTAGATGGAAGGGTTAAAATGTGAAGGTTAATGTATATTGTTGATTGATTAAAAAATATTAATGCAACTAAACTACATGTACACACCTTATAGCGAATAATTTCCACAAGGCAATATTTTCATGGATTTTATGGTTAAAAGAAAACCACAATTTTTGTACCCACGGATTGCTGTGGTATTGCGGGCCAAACCCTGTGAGTCCATAAACAGTCTGTGTGACAAGACTTGATAGAAGAAATAAATGCATTTATTGAGAACCATGCCTACAAACACTTCTCAGCATGGCTCTATGGAGATGACTCCTTGAATTGCGATGGACATTAGCTAGCAAGGGATTTCTTTCCCTTCGGCCCTATTCCCATACTTTAATATGGCTAAGAAAGACAGTCTGCTGTCTAGCAGCTCTAACTATGCGATGAATTACTTCACCTTGTCATAAAAATAGAGAACAGACTAAAGATGTCTTTCTGGGAATACGACCAACTAATATACATCTAGACTTCAGCACCGCTACAGATTGTCAGTCTCACGAGCGCACTACAGTTGCTCTCCTAAAAGGCAGCACCCCAAACTTCTTTATAGGTGGGTAGCCTCAAACTTCAGTTCTTACTTCCAAATAACTCATCATTGCAATTTTTTTTCTCATCCCAAGTTGAAAAGAGTAGAGGTGCAGTTATCAAATGTGCATGTGTAATTAGTAAGATCATTTATAAAACCACAACCTTTTCCCACAAATTTGTTTCAATATTGGAAATTCAGGAAAATATTGCACCACGGAAACTATCAGCTATGCGGTAGTTTGAATATTGCACTCGTTTCATGACAGACTGACAACTCTAATGCATATCTCAACATAGGCTGCTACTTCTGTTAGTGATGTATCTCAGGTGGCTACTTCTGTTATTGGTTATCTCTGCTCAGGCTGCTACTTCTGTTAGTGATCTATCTCGACACAGGTGGCTACTTCTGTTACTGCCAAAAACCGCTTGTAATTCATCATCTTATATTTCTGTAATAAGGTAATGTTAACTTATACAAGTTTTATATCTTCTGTTTACTACACATCACTTGTGTATCATAGGTCCATCATGGGTCCATCATGTGTCCATCATGGGTCCATCATGTGTCCATCATGGGTCCATCATGTGTCCATCATGGGTCCATCATGGGTCCATCATGGGTCCATCATGTGTCCATCATGGGTCCATCATGGGTCCATCATGGGTCCATCATGTGTCCATCATGGGTCCATCATGGGTCCATCATGGGTCCATCATGGGTCCATCATGGGTCCATCATGGGTCCATCATGGGTCCATCATGGGTCCATCATGGGTCCATCATGTGTCCATCATGGGTCCATCATGGGTCCATCATGGGTCCATCATGGGTCCATCATGTGTCCATCATGGGTCCATCATGGGTCCATCATGGGTCCATCATGGGTCCATCATGGGTCCATCATGAGTCCATCATATCCATCCATAAAAAATAAAAAAAACCCTTTAGTACCAGAAGACTCCAAATGTTAAGCATGTCCACGATGATTCTCTTTCATCTCCCCCCAAAAGTGAGATCTCGGTCGGAATACTTTAAGTTTATGTGAGTAATTGCTAGATACTATATGGAAGTTGATATGCAGTGAACATTGGTTTGACCCACTTTTTAAACTGGCAGACAGCAACTTCCTCTCAACAGCCTGGTGTGCCCTGAAGACTTCTCTAAGGTAGCAAACCAGCTGATCTAAAAAGCTTGGAAAGTATGATTGATCGTCGAGGGTCTTGTATCTCTGGTTTCTAACCAGAGATACAAGACCAGAAGAGCCCAAACGTTGCGATGCATGTCCATGACACTTCTCCTTCTCAATTGTGGGATACGGTTGTTCGGTAAGGACCACTTGTGGATAAGTCTGTTGATGATGCAATGAAACTATCTCGGGTGCTATACTACCAAGAGGAATGAGTCACCCCTGCCAAGCTAAGCTATTTGGTTTGTGGAGTTTATGCTCCTGGGAAATTTGTTACTTCCTAAGTCCAAAGGAGGCTAACCAAACATTTGCTCTTTGGTACATGTGTGATTCTCCTGTGCAATTGTTACGAGTCCTTGAAGGACATGGCATGTGCTGATATGTGTAGTGTACCAAAGAAGAAATGAGTAGAAAAAGTATAAAAAGACCTGGAGTCCCAGGAATTCTTAGTAGCACTACATAGAACTCTGGTTTGATATAGTCCACTCAACATTGATGTACAGAAGCAGAACTCTGATTTGGTGTAGTCATCTCCACTCAACATTGATATATATATATACAGAAGCAGAACTCTGATTTGGTGTAGATCCACTCAACATTGATATATATACAGAAGCAGAACTCTGATTTGGTCTAATCCAATATATAGAAGCCACCAAACAATTTTTTTAAAAATAAGATAAAAATGTTCTTAAAAATTTTCTTAATAAAAAAAACACACCCAAAAATGGATCGAACAAGAAAGTAAACAAATGAAGACCACAAGCAGTTAATGACCCTTTACCATTTATACCAAATGATTTCAGGTTCATCGAACTGGTTGGGGTTTACATGGGCACAGTCAGGTTTCTTTCTTGTTTGACAGAAGTTGTTTGTTTTTAAATAGAAACTTTTTTTTAACAAGCAATGATTTCCTCAATAACCAACCCAAATTTGCTCACTCGATGTTTCGGCTAGTGCTCAAGCCTGTTCCTGATGAAGGTTAGAGGGTAGAGCATCTAGCCGAAAGGTGAATTGGTTTACAAGCAAGTCATTGTATCTGTAATTTATCAACTGAGAGTTTACATAGCAAAACTTATTTATTCTTGTGTGATAGGACAGCACATTTTTCAGTTGACTTGACGTCTCTGAAGCTCAAGTACATGGAACTGCAGCGGCTCCTTCATCCTGATAGACATAGCCAGAGAAGTGAGGTAAGCCATGATAGTACCAACACTATAGCATGATCCAGTAGTGGCATGTATTTTGCCGTGTGGGAGACTTATCATGTATTGACAATTAGGCCACTGTGTTGTTGTTGTTAATAATAAGTGGGTCTGTAATTGTATTCATGGTTTATATGCTCCCAGGTTGAACAGGAGTATTCCGCACAGCAGTCCGCCATTGTAAACAAAGCCTATTCAGTGTTGAGCACGCCCTATGAGAGAGGTGTGTACATGGTAAGCAGTGTGCAACCAAGTTTTTCCCATGCCTCCTGCACATCAGAGATTGTGTAGTTGTCATGAATGGGATAGTAATCCATACCACTCACTAAGTCCTTTATCGTCATCAAATATGTGGGTAGACTTATCTCATGTCCTGCCCCCCAGATCCGTATCTGGTCAGTAAGTTAGTATGCATGAGCCACCTGTAAACATTATGGTTGTCATGTAAACATTATGGTTGTCATGTAAACATGGTTGTCATGTAAACATTTTTTGGTTGTCATGTAAACATGGTTGTCATATAAACATTATGGTTGTCATGTAAACATGGTTGTCATGTAAACATTATGGTTGTCTTGTAAACATGATGGCCTTACTTTGTCAGCCACTCTGCTACAGCCTGACATAACTATATTTTGTTTTGTTTTATGAGGAATTTATTATTAGGCTTGGTTTAGGGGAGATATGGTTTATCTCTAGTCTCGGAGCTCAAACACGGCTCATCAACTAGATATAATCCTTATCCCACCCAGGCCTGGCTGGTTGCAGGAGTGACCAAGGTAGCTAACATGTCTCTGGTGGTGCAGGCCTGGCTGGTGGCAGCAGTGACCCAGGTAGCTCTTAAGGCCTGGCTGGTGGCTGGGTAGCTAACATGTCTCTGGTGGTGCAGGCCTGGCTGGTGGCAGCAGTGACCCAGGTAGCTAAGGCCTGGCTGGTGGCAGGAGTGAACCAGGTAGCTAACATGTCTCTGGTGGTGCAGGCCTGGCTGGTGGCAGCAGTGACCCAGGTAGCTAACATGTCTCTGGTGGTGCAGGCCTGGCTGGTGGCAGGAGTGACCCAGGTAGCTAACATGTCTCTGGTGGTGCAGGCCTGGCTGGTGGCAGCAGTGACCCAGGTAGCTAACATGTCTCTGGTAGTGCAGGCCTGACTGGTGGCAGGAGTGACCCAGGTAGTTAACATGTCTCTGGTGGTGCAGGCCTCGCTGGTGGCAGGAGTGACCCAGGTAGTTAACATGTCTCTGGTGGTGCAGGCCTGGCTGGTGGCAGGAGTGACCCAGGTAGTAATTCTCCTTCATCTTTACTGAAACCACGTCCAACATTTGAGCTCTCTTTCTCCACTTCCGATGATAATGAGCATCTGCTGAAGATCGCTGACCTAGTTCAGTATGTAACAAAGATTGCACTGGCCACATCATATCATACATCAGTGAGTAGACTGACTACATGGACATGTCATACATCAGTGAGTAGACGGACTACATGGACATATCATACATCAGTGAGTAGACGGACTACATGGACATGTCATACATCAGTGAGTAGACAGACTACATGGACATATCATGCATCAGTGAGTAGACGGACTACATGGACATGTCATACATCAGTGAGTAGACTGACTACATGGACATATCACACATCAGTGAGTAGACTGACTACATGGACATATCATACATCAGTGAGTAGACAGACTACATGGACATGTCATACATCAGTGAGTAGACGGACTACATGCATCAGTGAGTAGACTGACTACATGGACATATCATGCATCAGTGAGTAGACAGACTACATGGACATGTCATACATCAGTGAGTAGACGGACTACATGGACATATCATACACCAGTAAGTAGACTGACTACATGGACATGTCATGCATCAGTGAGTAGACAGACTACATGTACATCAGTAAGTAGACTGACTACATGGAGTCATGGATATAATAATTATGCTTACCTCAGATTAAACCATAAAGTAGTAGCAAGTGTTAAAAAAAACTTGTGGTTATATACCACATTATAAGTGCCATAGATTCTGTAAACTTCATGGTATGGATTGAATATATAGCTCAAAAGATAGGTCTCTCTGTGTGCTCTCTTTTGATACTAATTTTTTCCCCATATGTACCAAGTTACTGGAGCTAAAGTGCTTTAGGGAAAAAACCCGAGTGCCTGATTTCTCTGCATAAATATTTCCAGATTGCCAAGTGCTAGAGATCACCAGGCTAGAGCAAGGGGTTCTTAACCTTTTTTTAGTCACAGACCCTTTTGGTAGTGTGGCAAAAGCTACGGACCCCTCCCCAGAAAAATGCATTTGGAAAAAATGTATTGGAGATTTCCTTAACATATATACATTAGGTAAAAAAAAAGAAAAAGATTATTCATGTCCGCTCTAAATACTTTTCAATGAGAAGGTTGTTGCTGTTTGTTATGAATTAGAAGTTGTAATTCTGGAGTTGTCTTTGATAAGGCAACACACATGTCATGTCTAACATCCAATCGATTTCTACTTTTAGTCTTAATTGTAACAAGAGCTGAAAATCCTGATTCACAAAGATACGTGGTTGCAAATGGTATCAAAGCCCCCATAGCCCCCATAGCCCTCTTTGCTAGGTGAGGATAGCGAGCACCAAAAATCTCCAAGGCATTTTGTGTTGAATTCATTTATTTTCTTCTCAAGTCGATAAGATCATCTTTGGCAAGGTCTGCATCACTAATTTGATTTAATGTCAGCAAGGAAAGGATTACGAATCCATGCCTCAACTTTTAGGTCATCTGAGCAGAAGTAATTGAAAGAGTTCTACAGAGTTTCCAGGTGTCTGCACATTTCTGTATGCAGAGAAACCGACAGCGCTTTCTCTCTCTCTACTCCACTTGGCAGAAGCATTTGATAATTGTGTGCCTCCAGTCTCCTCTTCCAAAGTGGCAGTTTGGCCAAAAATCTTGTAGTGTTTCAGCAGTATCCATAATGGTGACTGCTTGGCCTTGTATCGAAAGACACACCTCATTCATATGGCCAAAGAAATCTGCCAAGCCATATATGAACTCCTCCCTTTCAAATTGTTCAGAGAGTGGGGCATTCTTTTCTTTCCAAAAAAATGAAACTTCTGCCCTAAGTTCCATCAACCGCTTCAAAATTTGTCCTCTGGAAAGCCAGCGGACTTCTGTGTGGTAAAGAAGAACTTCATGTTCTGCTCCCATTTCTGACAAAACATCTTGAAAAGACGATGATTCAGAGCCCTGGCTCTGATAAAGTTGACAACTTTCACTGCAGTGGACAATAAATACTTCTTTCAGGATTGTTGGCAGAGTTTTTGATGCCAGTGGATGGCGATGTAGAAAACAGTGAGTGACAATGACATGAGGAGCTTCTTTCTTCACTAAAGCAGCCAAACCAAATGTGTTACCAAGCATTGCAGGTGCTCCATCTGTGCATAAAGTACCCAAATGTTTCTTCCAGTCAAAACCTTGCTTGGCAAAGAAACTTTTCACCATATCAAATATGTCAATGGCTTTTGTTGTTTCCAATAGTGGCTCGCAAAATAGTAATTCCTCTTTAAAGGCATCAGCATGAACATAACGGACAAAAGAAAGTAGTTGAATTGAAATGGTGTAGCTGCCAACTCATCGAATACGACTGGGGATTTCTTAAGACCTACCCAGGAAAAGGGGAGTCATTTGCCTACGTCATCTGGGAAAGAGCCCACTGCTGCGTGGATCCCTATAAGATCACTAAGAAAGGGATAACTGGGGGCGCAGGATGATTAAGTTTTATGGTTTTATCCCTTTACTGTTTTCGTGTTCATGACTTGCTTAAAAATATTAGAAGACATATCAACTATTCTGGAATGTATGACATCATTTGACAAAGGGATTGCTTTGATTTTCTTCCTCTGCTCCAATCCACAAACCAGCTCAACCATATCCAGTGCACATGGCTTCACTAAAGTCTCCCCAATTGTGTGCGGCTTCTTTTCTTTGGCAATCTACCTTGTAAGAAACTTCAAGACAAGGCTTTTGCGTTAGGGCAAATCCAAGTTTAGGCAAAGTCCCAGCCCTCTCAAATCGAGCCTTCTTTGCATGAAATATATCTGCACTCCCTGATATATTTTCAGGATGTACAAACATGAGGTGCTTCCTTCAACTTTGTTGGCTTCATGCTTCCATTGGCAAGAACTTTGCCACACAAGAAACACTGTGGCTTTTGTGTCCCATCACGCTCAGTGATGCAAGTAAAACCAAAGGCCACATAGTCTTCATTGCACTTCCTATTTTTTTTGTTCAAGCTGAGCTAGAAGTCTTGCTATAAAAAGCTAGTGAAAATGCAGCAGGGCTGCAGTAACCTGAATGAAGTGTGATGTCTGACACATAACAATTTAGCAAAGTATCAGTAAGTTTGGTCACGACCATATTTAAACAGGTGGTAATGCTTAGATTCAGAAAGTTTGTTACCACTGTGTGGAAGATATTTCTTACTCCTGGGCTTCACCTTAGGGTCCTCCACAAATTATGAGCTGTATGATCTAGTTATGTTGTGTACCTAGTTCATGGACCCCCTAAATCCCATGGGGGTCCATGGACCCCAGGTTAAGAACCTATGGGCTAGAGGAAGCCCTACTCTATACAACGACTTTTTTCATTAGGTGCTAAAACTTGAGTAGGTGGCCAAGTGCCAGGTTGGAAAATGAATTTTGCTTAAAATTTATTTTACAACCACACGCTTGACCACGTACTTAAGAAGAGGAAAGGTTTTAAGTGCACAATCATGCAGCACTTGGTAACCTAAACTCTTGGAGGGTTGGGTAAGGGATGTGGAGGGAGTGGTTGGGTGGGGGGTGGGGTAGAACGGGTTGGGAGGGAGTTGTTGGGTAAGTGGTGGGGTAGGAGGGGTTGTGAAGGGCCGCTACTATATTTTCCTATGCACTACCTCTTATACTGCATGGATGTTGTTCAGTTGGAATCTCTAGGTTATAGTATGACTGAAGAGGAGAGCACAAGTGTTCAGGTTTTGGAGGATATTTTGGCTTTACATGAACGACTAGTTGAACCTCGTGAGGAGGAGCTTGAGTCTCTCTATCACAAAGTGAAAGGTAATAATACTTGCCTATTTGGATGGTGTACTTGCAAGTAGAGTGCATAATACTTGCATATTTAGATGGTATACTTGCAAGTTAGAGTGCATAATACTTGAGCAATAATTAAGTGGAACAATGATATTACACTGCAAAATAAGAAGAAGAATGGAGATGTCAGCTGAAAATAGTCGTACAGACTTGTTAAAACTGTTCCAGGTCTTCTGTATGTATATGTAGCTATACATATCTATCATTTCTTCCACCCCCTACAACTTGAGTGCGTTAGTCTACTCATAACAATTCCATTCCAATGACTTGCAATGACTAACTTGTTTTCTTGATTCTGTAAAACACAAAAATTGGTAAAGGAATCGAACAAAAAAAATTGCACTCCTGTACGTGTGCATATCACAGCGCCTGGCTCACTCTGCAACTGCATGTTTCACAGCAAGAAATGAACAGAGAATAACTGTTAACTGCAAAACTTACTCTTGTGTAAAGAAAGTTGAGACTAATAAAAGTACACCAGCAGCTCTTGCTTTGAACATGTTGTAATATCTCAATACATTATTAAGTCCTGTACATTCAGCCACGCCCACATATGGTATCAATAATTCTATGCCCCATGGGAAGTATTGTTATTCCTGATTCTCATGACTCCCAAGCATTGCACATAACATTACAACACATGACAGACCAAGTGATAGGACTGAACAGCTCACCAAATGTGCTGTGATCCTATATATATATTTTAAAGTTCACGCAAGCTACGGTTGAGGAATATTGGTGAGTGGAAGTGGAAGTTGTGCTGGGCTCAGCTGTGAGCTTGCTTGCTAGTTGTTCTCAGAACTCATTGCCCAGGGTGCAGTTCACTGGTTAGTCTCAGGGAAGAAGATGTTCATGGAGCATCATGGTGTCAGCCTAGTGCACTTTGCTGAGTTGAGCACAAGTGCTGATGGAAGTGCAAAGGTGCTACAATGCTGGGAAGAAATGGAATCCTGTGAAATGGCCAGCAGGTTCACCTCTCTAGGCTAGATATCAGGTAAGTGGATCACCAGACAGACTGACATGACAAATGATGCACGACACACTTCAATCCAAGCACAAACACGCTGACTTCATCTACACTGAGTGCTAGTAGTTATATATACACATAGACACAGGGATCATAAGTACTAGTAGTTATATATACACATAGACACAGGATCATAAGTACTAGTAGTTATATATACACATAGACACAGGATCATAAGTACTAGTAGTTATATATACACATAGACACAGGATCATAAGTACTAGTAGTTATATATACACATAGACACAGGATCATAAGTACTAGTAGTTATATATACACAGACACAGGATCATAAGTACTAGTAGTTATATATACACATAGACACAGGATCATAAGTACTAGTAGTTATATATACACAGACACAGGATCATAAGTACTAGTAGTTATATATACACATAGACACAGGATCATAAGTACTAGTAGTTATATATACACAGACACAGGATCATAAGTACTAGTAGTTATATATACACATAGACACAGGATCATAAGTACTAGTAGTTATATATACACACAGACACAGGATCATAAGTACTAGTAGTTATATATACACACAGACACAGGATCATAAGTACTAGTAGTTATATATACACATAGACACAGGATCATAAGTACTAGTAGATATATATACACAGACACAGGATCATAAGTACTAGTAGTTATATATACACATAAACACAGGGATCATAAGTACTAGTAGTTATATATACACACAGACACAGGATCATAAGTACTAGTAGTTATATATATACACAGACACAGGATCATAAGTACTAGTAGTTATATATACACAGGCACAGGGATCATAAGTACTAGTAGTTATATATACACATAGACACAGGATCATAAGTATTAGTAGTTATATACACATAGACACAGGATCATAAGTACTAGTAGTTATATATACACACAGACACAGGATCATAAGTACTAGTAGTTATATATACACATAGACACAGGATCATAAGTACTAGTAGTTATATATACACACAGACACAGGATCATAAGTACTAGTAGTTATATATACACATAGACACAGGATCATAAGTACTAGTAGTTATATATACACATAGACACAGGATCATAAGTACTAGTAGTTATATATACACACAGACACAGGATCATAAGTACTAGTAGTTATATATACACATAGACACAGGATCATAAGTACTAGTAGTTATATATACACAGGCACAGGGATCATAAGTACTAGTAGTTATATATACACATAGACACAGGATCATAAGTATTAGTAGTTATATACACATAGACACAGGATCATAAGTACTAGTAGTTATATATACACACAGACACAGGATCATAAGTACTAGTAGTTATATATACACATAGACACAGGATCATAAGTACTAGTAGTTATATATACACACAGACACAGGATCATAAGTACTAGTAGTTATATATACACATAGACACAGGATCATAAGTACTAGTAGTTATATATACACATAGACACAGGATCATAAGTACTAGTAGTTATATATACACACAGACACAGGATCATAAGTACTAGTAGTTATATATATACATAGACACAGGATCATAAGTACTAGTAGATATATATACACAGACACAGGATCATAAGTACTAGTAGTTATATATACACATAAACACAGGGATCATAAGTACTAGTAGTTATATATACACACAGACACAGGATCATAAGTACTAGTAGTTATATATATACATAGACACAGGATCATAAGTACTAGTAGTTGGTTTTGTTGAAGGTCTGTGCTGTTAACTATTGTCAAAGAACAGGGTTGTAGCTAAAATTGCCAGACATTTATTTAGGATACTTAAAGACTCTGCCAAAGTGACTTAGCAGCGAAATGTGAGATTTTGTGTTTTTGGCATGCGTCATTTCAAAATAGTCCAAGCAATGCTACGTACTTCCTATGAATCCATGTATGTATGTGTGTGTGTATGAGGCAATTATTTAAGAAAACCATGAGCTACTAAGTGACATGTTTTATTATTCACCTTTCACCTTTAGATGACTTGAAAGAGTATACAGATTTGGTGGAAAAAAACTTTGCTTCTGGTAAGTGTCCAGTAATACCTGCACTTGTACCAGCAGTGTGTTTCCATTCAAAGACAGATGTGTATGTCATCTACTGTGAAGTATATATCATCGCCCACGGGTGCTTACTCTTCCACCTTGAACACGAGAGGGCGGGTGTTTGTTACATGTAATGAGCACGAAACGGCATGATTTATTCTAAGTAATGCACCCCTGCATTGCTCGCGTGCACATGATTATTGGCGATGAGGCTAGCAGTGATCTAACTGAAAGAGAGGATTTGCTATTATTCTGTTCAAGTTCTCTAAAACTTCCCACTCCTCGACCAGCTCCAGTCAAGTTTGCAAATACCGTAAACTCTGGTGGGTGAGCCTCTTGACATGAAGTGCACGACAAGCTGGTAGGTGCCTCTCTCGTTGTTACAAACTGTCTTTGTGGACATCCTCGCTTCTGGCCTTGACGTATTGAAGTTCAGTTGTGTGCTCCACTGTCAAGGCAACATATTTCATAAAACATTGACGCAAAACTTATACAAGCATGGACACACCTGTTATTAGCCACTATTCTCCACACCTGTTATTAGCCAGTATTCTCCACACCTGTTATTAGCCAGTATTCTCCACACCTGTTATTAGCCGCACCTGTTATTAACCAGTATTCTCCACACCTGTTATTAGCCAGTATTCTCCATACCTGTTATTAGCCAGTATTCTCCACACCTGTTATTAGCCAGTATTCTCCACACCTGTTATTAGCCAGTATTCTCCACACCTGTTATTAGCCAGTATTCTCCACACCTGTTATTAGCCAGTATTCTCCACACCTGTTATTAGCCGCACCTGTTATTAACCAGTATTCTCCACACCTGTTATTAGCCAGTATTCTCCACACCTGTTATTAGCCAGTATTCTCCATACCTGTTATTAGCCAGTATTCTCCATACCTGTTATTAGCCAGTATTCTCCACACCTGTTATTAGCCAGTATAGTCAATTGGGGTAAAAAAAAGCCGGGGGGTAAGTTGGGGTAAAAAAAGACCAGGGGTCTGGGGAAGACACAGCTGCTTTAAGAATTTAAACGATCCTTGATCTATCAAGTACTTTTAATGGGCTTTTCATTAATGTTTGTTTTTGTATAAAAATATTGACATGGAGGACATGACAAAATAAAGAACCTAAACATGTAGAAAATACCCGAAATTAACTTTTTTCTGACTCACCTGAACTTTTGGGTAGATTAATCGAACTAGTTAGTAAATTATGAACGCTAGCCAAAAGAAAATAGTTACTAAATGGTTTATTCATTGACAACAACAACAAAATTTTTTTTTTGATATTTTAGGGATTTTTGGACCGGCTTTTTTTTACCCCAGATATTTTTGGTCACTCGGGGTAAAAAAAAGCCAGGTGGTTTTTTTGGCAATTTTTTTCTAGTCTTTTTTCAAAACTATATTTTCATTTTTTCTTCTCCAGTCATGCTAATTTGTGAGTTAAAGCATAATTGTGAGTAATATGAATTATTTGAATATGAATAAACCACCTAGTCAATGGTACATGGACTATTGCATCATTCTGATGGACAGAATGATACAATAGTATATATATATATAATGTGGTAACTGAATATGAATAAACCAACTTTAGTCATTGATTATCAATGGTACATGGACTATTTCATCATAACAAAAGTTTTCAGTGATGACGAAGATGCTGATCCCACATCAGCTGAATTTACCTTCCATCACCAAAAAAAAAGAGTGAAGCACAGACTCAACACACATTTTCTACGATTGGCCAAAGCAGGAAGATGTGGAGAGCAGTGGATCATTGCATGTATGGCCCTGGCCCTGTTCAGCCAGTAGTGGAAACAGTCGAGGGAAGGCACTGCTGAAGTTCGAGTGTGAAGCAAAAGTGATAAACATTTTCAAGTATTTTTCTTAAAGAAAATGCAATAAAACCCAACTGTTAACCATTACTGTACTATTTATTGTAGTATTTGAACAAATTTTAATGAAAAAAGATTTAATTGATAAAATATTGAAGTATTTACATTTGATTTTACTGTTTAGGATATTTTAAAAGGGGTGGTTTTTTTTTACCCCGAACCGGCTTTTTTTTACCCCTTTCATGGGGTAAAAAAAAGCCACCATATTTTTATTAATATTATAGGACATAGGATATTTTTTTTTAATTTATGTAGTCATCATTTGATAGTAAAGTACTAGAGGATGGCACATGTGTTTTTAGTAAATCCTTTACTCTGGCTCTTAAAAAGTAAAGTTAAGGGAAACGGCTTTTTTTATACCCCAATTGACTATATTCTCCATACCTGTTATTAGCCAGTATTCTCCACACCTGTTATTAGCCAGTATTCTCCATACCTGTTATTAGCCAGTATTCTCCATACCTGTTATTAGCCAGTATTCTCCATACCTGTTATTAGCCAGTATTCTCCATACCTGTTATTAGCCAGTATTCTCCATACCTGTTATTAGCCAGTATTCTCCATACCTGTTATTAGCCAGTATTCTCCACACCTGTTATGGCACATGTACATGGTCATATATATACATGTATGCTTTATATGGAAACACATGTACATGGTCATGTATATACATGCTTTGTATGGAGACACATGTACAGTACATGGTCATATATATACATGCTCTATATGGAGACACATGTACATGGTCATATATATACATGCTTTATATGGAGACACATGTACACCTGTGTTTCACTCAGCATTTATTTACCAAGTGACAAGGTTGTCTACTTGAGTATATATTTTTTATTTAATGATTTATTTAAATATTTAAACAAGATTCATGGGATTAAAGTCCAATTGATGTGCAAGTTAAACAGATTTAATGGTCAATCTCCTGAGGTCCTCACAGGAGCCTGTGGCAGAAGACGAGTTTCTGGGCTTTCTCATTTTTGTAATTGCAGTACACTTACTAAACTGTACACTTACTAAACTGTAAACAGTGAATGATGACCTGTGGTATTTGCTTGCCTTTTAAATAGCCCTGGTGTCCACCACCACCCAGACACTTGTGGCTCTGGGACAGGGCTGTGACAGGGCTACAAATAAGTGTTTTATATCACTGGGTAATACCCGGGTAAAATAGGGGTAAAACCTGGGCAAAATACCTAAAACCCAGGTTTTACCCACTGGGTTGGGTTAAATAGGTTTTACCCGGGTAAAATGCAAACACTGTTTACAATTCTACACACTTACATGTACACTGGCATAATGCACACATGATATCTGACAGTTAGAATAGTCTACAAGTCTACACACTTACACTGGCAAAATGCACACATGATGTTCTGACAGAATAGTCTACAAGTCTACACACACTGGCAAAATGCACACATGATGTTCTGACAGTTAAGAATAGTCTACACACTTACACTGGCATAATGCACACATGATGTTCTGACAGTTAGAATAGTCTACAAGTCTACACACTTACACTGGCATTATGCATACGTGATGTTATGACGGTTAGAATAGTCTACAAGTCTACACACTTACACTGGCAAAATGCACACATGATGTTCTGACAGTTAAGAATAGTCTACACACTTACACTGGCATAATGCACACATGATGTTCTGACAGTTAGAATAGTCTACAAGTCTACACACTTACACTGGCATTATGCATACGTGATGTTATGACGGTTAGAATAGTCTACAAGTCTACACACTTACACTGGCATAATGCACACATGATGTTCTGACAGTTAAGAATAGTCTACACACTTACACTGGCATAATGCACACATGATGTTCTGACAGTTAGAATAGTCTACAAGTCTACACACTTACACTGGCATAATGCACACATGATGTTCTGACAGTTAGAATAGTCTACAAGTCTACACACTTACACTGGCATAATGCATACGTGCTGTTCTGACAGTTAAGAATAGTCTACAAGTCTACACACTTACACTGGCATAATGCATACGTGCTGTTCTGACAGTTAAGAATAGTCTACAAGTCTACACACTTACACTGGCATAATGCACACATGATGTTCTGACAGTTAGAATAGTCTACAAGCAGAGTTCGCAGGTTTTACCCAGGGCTTGGGTGTAACCCGGGTTTAGCCCGGGTTGGGTTAAATACCTTTATCCGGGTTATACTCAAACATGGATACAACCCAGGATAAAATAATAGACACAATAGATTTATTATAAACTGTAAAGATATTATAAGAAATTAACTCTGTAATCGACAATAAATGGCAACTGTAAAGAACTAGATAAAAACAGGAGAGCATGGCCATATATATGTACATGCTTTATATGGAGACACATGTACATGGTCATATATATACATGCTTTATATGGAGACACATGTACATGGTCATATATATATACATGCTTTATATGGAGACACATGTACATGGTCAGGTTTTCATACGGGGGGGGGGGGGGGGGGGGGAAACGATTTCTCCCCCCCCAAGAATTTTCACAATAAAAATTTATATTAATGAAATTTCTTATGTAATATACATTACAGTAACGAAAAAAAAGAGCAATACAGAGAAGAGAACGTAGAAGCAATAGCAAATTCAAAGATGATCAACAGTAATAAAATTATAATAATTAGGCATGAACAATTTATTAACAACATTAATATATAAGCGAAGATGTATGGTGAAAATTACAATACAGTGAGTTCAGTAGTACTAAATTAAAGTAAAATATAAAAATAGACGCATTTTTCTGTTTAAAAATGTCGAGAATTGCATTGGGGGGTCGCCTCCATTTTTTACTTTAAAAAAAAGTTTTTACTTGTGGTTACAACTTTAGAGCTCTGTAGATTCTGCAAACTTCATGGTATGGACTTGATATATAGCTCAAAAGATAGGTCTCTCTGTGTGCTCTCTTTTATAGGCAAGTTACTAGACCCTAAAGTGGAGGGACTTCAAAAACCTGAATCGCTCCAACCTCGGCCAAAATAACTCAAGATTTCTAAGTGCAAATGAAAATGGTACGAGTGGCTGGAGGAAGCTCTTACGCACACAATCACCTTTTTGATTAGGCGTTAAAAATTTATTACCTGGTCAGACACGTGGGTGCAAAATTGAAGGCATTGATTTTCAACGCCCTCAATTTTCCACCCGCGTGCTCAACCAGGTAATAAATAATTTATTTTTAACGCCTAATCAAAAAGGTGATTGCGTGCGTAAGAGCTTCCTCTAGTCACTCGTACCATTTTCAATTTTTTTTGCACTTAGCAATCTTGAGTTATTTTGGCGGAGGTTGGAGCGATTCAGGTTTTTGAGGTCCCTCCTCTTTAGGGTCTAGTAACTTGCCTATAGTTATACCTATAAAACATATTTTAGTATCAAAAGAGAGCACATAGAGAGCCCTATCTTTTGAGCTTTATATCAAGTCCATACCATGAAGTTTGCAGAATCAACAGGAGTCTAAAGTTGTAATCACAAGTAAAAAATATAAAAAAGTAAAAAAATGGAGGCGCCCCCCCTTTATTAAAGTCCACATCGGTCAATGGAGGACGCTCTATACTAATTTTCATTAAATGTTCTAGGTTCGAGTCGATAATACGACTGCGTAGGCGAGTTTTAATCAACTTCATTTGACTAAAGGAACGCTCTACTGTTGCTGTGCCAACAGGAAGTGCCATTGTAATGTTCAATAGCTTCCACGTCTCAGGGAAAATTCCTCCGTACGTATGTGACTTGTTCATCTCGTCCAGGATTTCTTACATGCTAGGAGATACCGACTTCTTTACGTTCCATTATTGCCTTTTTCTCCACTAGCAAAGCCCGTCTAAATATCTTCCACTCTGAAAGAAGCTCATCGCCATCAAGCAATGGAGGTGAGGTGTAAGTCGTCCCCACATACTCAACCTCTGCTTCTTTTCCATAGAACTCGGCAAGAATCTTGATTTGCTCGCTGCCGTATGATGGTAAGGATGCTTCAGCGGGTAGTAGGGAGGGACTGAATATGGACATGGTAGTAACAATCTTCACGGCTTTATCAGTAAATCGACTCTGAATATTTAGAAGAAGGGAATTGACATATGGAATTGCAACTAGAGTTCGATACTCGGCTGTGATTGTTATAGAAGACCAATGGATCCATGTGTGCCGAGTGTTATATCATGTTTTTCCTTCAACAGAGATATTTCAGACTCGACTGAACCCAACCACTCACTTCTTTCGTCCTTTAGATGCTCGAGTTGATTCGTCGTGATTTTCAGAAGTACCGGTAAACTGCTCAAATCGAGTAGCTTTCTTTGCATCGAAACATTCATCCCTGCCAGGATATCCAGAACTTCTGACAGGAACATGATACTAGCAACTCCAGTGTAAGTAGCAAGGAGAGCACCAATACCGTATGCTTCAGCATCACCTGATGTCTCATACAGCTGTTGTAGGGTGACGATAAGGGCAGGAATCTCTCGGTAAATAGCCCATACACAGCGTTCGTGTGAGAGCCATCTGGTATCACTAGGCTTCACAATCTTAAGCTCAGGTAGCTTGAGGACAGACTGGACTGCTTGGAGAGATTCTGCTTTCTTGGGTGAGTAGAAGAAGAGCTTCCATATATTTCCCATAGTTCCAAACATCTTCTTGATCTCTGGAACACTGTTAGCAGCTTGCATGCTTGCTAGTTGAAGCCTGTGGCAGGCACAGTGGATGTAAAAGGAATGTGCAGCTAGAGTTCGCATCCTTTTTTGAACTCCATTGCATCTGAAATGGTAGCAGCATCTTGCACATATGTGGAGCACTGTAAGGAAGTGCTCCTCTGGTTTTCCATTTACAATCCACCGAGAATAGATGGACAGCTCTTCTGTAGTACTGATATCTACACACTCATCAGTTAACACAGAGAAGTATGGGCTTGATTTTAAGCTCTCAATTAGCTTCCTATCTAGCCAGCTATTGATGGCCTCTAAAAGCATCACTGCAGATGTGTACTGAGCATTTTGTGGCCCGCTCTTTGACATGTTGCTGGAGAAGTTCATCTCCATTTTACAATTTGCAACTGGACCAAGGGATCGAGTGTGGTTGTAAGGGGCAGGCGATTTTTGGCAAGAAAATATATCGATCTCAAAAGCTTAAGCACTATGTTTCTGTTCTTTGCTCTCCTTTCTTCAGCCTCCTTAGCAACTGCTGAACATTGCAGTTGTAGGACACTCTGCTCCTTTCCTTGTTCTGCTATTCAAGCATGGATAACAGCATCTCTGTGCCATTTTGACTGGCTGTGTTCCTTGAGTTGTTCAGTAGCGTGATTCCAATCCTGAATTCCCCCATGGACCCCTGGCTGTAGGTGGATTTCCTCGCTTCTGGCAGAGCTTGCAGAACATGCCCTGCTTAGGATCATCGCAGTACACCCAAGGATATTTCTGCTCCCACTCCTTCTTGTAGCTGAGCCTGGCTTTGAAGAGTTTCCTCTTCTGCGCTTTGGAACACACCGATCTACCTACTGATGCTTCGGAATTGGTGGAAGTCAAGGCATCACTTGTCGACGTAGTTGGGACTACATCTTCGTCGTCCTCAGAATCTCTACTAGACCCAGCACGCACTCGCTTTCTGGTAAAAAAGTTCCTGAGGTCCATTTGTGTAGGTTTGTATTTCTCTGGGTCGTATTTAGTTGCAGAATGCTACTAGCTGAAGTATTTGCTCTTTATATACAAAATTTATATACAAAATTGTGAATAAATCTAGAATATTCTGTGTCACAGTTCAATCATGTGAATCTAGAATGTTCTGTCCATGTGCTATTATTCTGTGGTTAGCTTTCCTAATTGTAGTGTAGATTTAATCTACACTACAATTAAGAAAGCTAACCACAGAATAATAGCACATGGCAGAACATTCTAGATTATGACACAATTGCATCTTGCCACAAAACTATTCTGTGGCAAGATGCAATTGTGTCATAATCTAGAATATTCTGTCCATGTGCTAGTACTTTAACTATAGGAAAGTACCCTCAAAATGTCTCAGAATCAATCTGAGAGCATCGATTTTGCAAACAAATTCTGGGGGGGCATGCCCCCAGACCCCCTACTTGGGGCTTGCTTACGCACACCCATCACGTAAACGCCAAACATTTTGAGTTTCCCCCCCTAAACTGTAAATCATCCTGTATGAACCCCTGATGGTCATATATACATGCTTTATATGGAGACACATGTACATGGTCATACATATACATGCTTTATATGGAGACACATGTACATGGTCATATATACATGCTTTATATGGAGACACATGTACATGGTCATATACACATGCTTTATATGGAGACACATGTACATGGCCATATATATACATGCTTTATATGGAGACACACATACATGGTCATTATATATACATGCTTTATATGGAGACACATGTACATGGTCATATACACATGCTTTATATGGAGACACATGTACATGGCCATATATATACATGCTTTATATGGAGACACACATACATGGTCATATATACATGCTTTATATGGAGACATGTAGACATGTACATGGCCATATATATACATGCTTTGTATGGAGACACATGTACATGGTCATATATACATGCTTTATATGGAGACACATGTACATGGTTTCTATGGAGACACATGTACATGGCCATATATATACATACTTTATATGGAGACACATGTACATGGCCATATATATATACATGCTTTATATGGAGACACATATACATGGTTATATATGCATGCTTTATATGGAGACATGTACATGGCCATATATATATACATGCTTTATATGGAGACACATATACATGGTTATATATGCATGCTTTATATGGAGACATGTACATGGCCATATATATATACATGATTCGTATGGAGACACATGTACATGGTCATATATACATGCTTTATATGGAGACACATGTACATGGTCATATACACATGCTTTATATGGAGACACATGTACATGGCCATATATATACATGCTTTATAAGGAGACACACATACATGGTCATATATACATGCTTTATATGGAGACATGTACATGGCCATATATATATACATGCTTTATATGGAGACACATGTACATGGTCATATATACATGCTTTATATGGAGACACATGTACATGGTCATATACACATGCTTTATATGGAGACACATGTACACGACCATATATATACATATGCTTTATATGGAGACACATGTACATGGCCATATATATATACATGGCCATATATATATACATGCTTTATATGGAGACACATGTACATGGTCATATATATATACATGCTTAATATGGAGAAACATGTACATGGTCATATATATACATGCTTTATATGGAGACACATGTACATCGTCATATATATACATGCTTTATATGGAGACACATGTACATGGCCACATATATACATGCTTATATGGAGACACATGTACATGGCCATATATATACATGCTTTATATGGAGACACATGTACATGGTCATATATATACATGCTTTGTATGGAGACACATGTACATGGTCATATATATACATGCTTTGTATGGAGACACATGTACATGGTCATATATATACATGCTTTATATGGAGACACATGTACATGGTCATATATATATACACGCTTTATATGGAGATACATGTACATGGTCATATACATGCCTTGTATGGAGACATGTACATGGTCATATATATACATGCTTTGTATCGAGAGACATGTACATGGTCACATATACATGCTTTATATGGAGACACATGTATATATACATCCTTTATATGGAGACACATGTACATGGTCATATATATACATGCTTTATATAGAGACACATGTACATGGCCATATATATACATGCTTTATATGGACACATGTACATGGTCATATATACATGCTTTATATGGAGATACATGTACATTGTCATACATGTATATATATATACATGCTTTATATGGAGACACATGTACATGGTCATATATACATGCTTTATATGGAGACACATGTACATGGTCATATATACATGCTTTATATGGAGACACATGTACATGGTCATATATATACATGCTTTATATGGAGACACATGTACATGGTCATATATATATACATGCTTTATATGGAGACACATGTACATGGTCATATATATATATACATGCTTTATATGTATACATGTACATGGTCATATATACATGCTTTATATGGAGACACATGTACATGGTCATATAAATACTTGCTTTATATGGAGACACATGTACATGGTCATATATATACATGCTTTATATGGAGACACATATACATGGTCATATATATACATGCTTTATATGGAGACACATGTACATGGTCACATATATATACATGCTTTATATGGAGATACATGTACATGGTCATATATACATGCTTTATATGGAGACACATGTACATGCTCATATATATATATACATGCTTTATATGGAGACACATGTACATGGTCATATATATACATGCTTTATATGGAGACACATGTACATGGTCGTATATATATACATGTTTTATATGGAGATACATGTACATGGTCATATATATACATGCTTTATATGGAGACACATGGACACAATGATTTTATATGGAGACACATGTACATGGTCATACATATACTATAGAGACACAAGGACATGGTGTGCATGGGCACTTATATACAACATTTATAGGGAAATACTTGCATGTTAGATAAGGACACAGGATTTGTAGGTGTGTAGCTTCTACATCCTATCCCTGAAACATGCAGACATGAAGGTCAGCTTCATTGAAAAGTCTTTATGTACAACTTAAAAAACATTCTCTTCGTACAATACCAATACCACATGATGTGCATCTAACACATGAACAAACCCAAATAACAGCTTCAATGTGGACCTGCCTTGAGAATGGGGAATGGGTGCCTTGAGAACGGGGAATGGGTGCCTTGAGAATGGGGAATGGGTGCCTTGAGAATGGGGGCCTTGAGAATGGGGAATGGGTGCCTTGAGAATGGGGAATGGGTGCCTTGAGAACGGGGAATGAGACAAATGTTTTTGGTAAAACTCAGCTGTTTTTTTAATATTGTTTTTACCAGACACTCTTACTTGTGATGTTGTGTTTTTAATGTTGTGCCTTGTTATTTTATTATAGGTGAACATCATGATGCAAAAGAAAATCTCAAAAGAATGAAATATTACTTGAACATCAAGAATAAACTCCATTATATGGTATGATGTAGACATTAACATGCACACTTTAGACTGGCACCTTTGAAATGAATACTTTATACATTCTTCATGTGTATGTCTGTTCCAGCTGTTCATAGACGCGAGTCCAAGTTGCTGAGTCAGCCAGGTCAGAGCATCACCTGTCACAAGGTGCATGACCTGATGGTGGGCCAGGTCAGAGCATCACCTGTCACGAGGTGCATGTCCTGATGGTGGGCCAGGTCAGAGCATCACCTGTCACAAGGTGCATGACCTGATGGTGGCCAGGTCAGAGCATCACCTGTCACAAGGTGCATTTCCTGATGGTGGGCCAGGCCAGAGCATCACCTGTCACAAGGTGCATGCCCTGATGGTGGCCAGGTCAGAGCATCACCTGTCACAAGGTGCATGACCTGATGGTGAGGCAGGTCAGAGCATCACCTGTCACAAGGTGCATGTCCTGATGGTGGGCCAGGCCAGAGCATCACCTGTCACAAGGTGCATGACCTGATGGTGGCCAGGTCAGAGCATCACCTGTCACAAGGTGCATGACCTGATGGTGAGGCAGGTCAGAGCATCACCTGTCACAAGGTGCATGTCCTGATGGTGGGCCAGGTCAGAGCATCACCTGTCACAAGGTGCATGACCTGATGGTGGCCAGGTCAGAGCATCACCTGTCACAAGGTGCATGTCCTGATGGTGGGCGAGGTCAGAGCATCACCTGTCACAAGGTGCATGACCTGATGGTGGCCAGGTCAGAGCATCACCTGTCACAAGGTGCATGTCCTGATGGTGGGCGAGGTCAGAGCATCACCTGTCACAAGGCGTATGTTCTTCATGCACTTGGAAATTTCCTCGGTATGCAATCACTCACAACACAATATAGTCTGGTCTGGGTAGCCAGTTGCATGCTGAGTTATCTTGGGAGCCTCCATCTTAAAAGATGATGTGCAGTCCTGGCATGTGTGGACCTATTGAGGGCAGGCAGCCCAGTGTTGCCTGCTGGGGTTGAACTGGATCATAGTAGGATCTTGCATAAGGTCATTGTTGGCAAAATCTACATTTTCCCAGACACTACCAAACTCTCTTTGGGTAAGAAAATCTGCTTCATTCAGGGGCTCTGCAAACACCCAGAAAGGTTTGTGATTTTAGTCGTAGTGTGGGAAGATTCTCTAGGCTCAGGAATAAGTTATGTCTGGGTGGTTTGAATGCGGTCATGTTCCCTCAGGGTCCTCATCTTTCGTCGTACATCAGGTGGTGTGATATTGGACAGGACTGGAAGCCACTGTAGGTGTAGATTTGAATCTACTACTGACTGTCCACATTGGTGAGTTGGTGTCTAGGCATTTGGTGTGGCCTACACAGCGGAGAAGTCCTCGGCTGTTGAAAACACAAGAGCAAGAATAGCTGTCCGAAGTGCTTGCACTGGAGCCCCAACTGTTCCCTGCCAGTTTCAGGATGATGTTTACTCTGCTTTCCTGCCAATTGGTCATTATGGATATTCAACAAATCACAATCATGATATTCATATACTGTAAAAGCTGATGATTTAAGTCACTAGTCTGCACGCATGCCCAGGTTATGGTGTTCATGTACTATTGCATATTCAGGGGATTCGTGTGCATGCATGTCCAGGGGGTTAGTGTGGTATGAAATCCCTTTTTGCCTCGGGGGGGGGGGGCTACGCATGTTCATCACACGGAGACAGCCTCCATATAATTATGTGCATGAGCTGCAACATCGTAATTCTGTGCATGCTCTTAATTACTGCTAAGAGCTGGTGTGTAGTGCAACCACTTAAGGGGGTGCTAGGGGTACTTAAAAAAAAGAAGTTAACCTCAAATACAATGATCATAACTTTTTTGTTTCTACTCCTATGAACATAATTTTGCTATCAAAAGATAGCCCATTTGTCATGCTTTCAAATGATATGCATATCATATACTTTCTTTTTGTCCTCCTTCAAAGTAACTCAAAGAAGCAAGCACCATTGAAGAAGATGCCGCCCACTCCCCACCCTTACTAGTATTTTGTATTGGCTTGTAATTGCTTCAGTGGCTAGAGCATGCATAGTGCTACAAATTGAATGGTTTAGAATCTTAAAAAAAAAATCCACTAGTTATGGCGAGTACAAATGTAAAATTTTACCTTAGATCATCATTAGATCATCAATAACTTCACAAAAGAGGCAATGATTTTTTTTTGAAACCATTCAATTTGTAGAGTAAAGACAGAGCTACATAATGGTATAAAATGTTAGACATAAAAAAATTATTCGAATGAGTTATTGTGGGCGGGAGGCAAGGAGTCAACATTTTTGACCCAAAAAAGTTATGGCAATGTAAACATTGAAGTTTGGGTTTGCACTGACAGGGGAGCAGCTGCATTCTCCCCCCCCCCCTTTTTAACTTGTGTTTACAACTTTAGAGCTCCGTAGATTCTGCAAACTTCATTGTATGGACTTGATATATAGCTCAAAAGATAGGTCTCTCTGTGTGCTCTCTTTTGATACTAAAATATGTTTCATAGGATAACTATAGGCAAGTTACCGCTTCAATTTCTACCCGCGCGCTGGACCAGGTAATAAATTTTTAACGCCTAATCAAAAAGGTGATTGCATAAAGGCGGGCTTCCTCTAGCCACTCGTACCATTTTTATTTTTTTGGCACTTAGCAATCTGGAGTTATCTTGGCAGAGGTTGAGGCATTCTAGCTTTTGAGGTCGCTCCGCTTTAGAGTCTAGTAACTTGCCTATAGTTATACCTATGAAACATATTTTAGTATCAAAAGAGAGCACACAGAGAGACCTATCTTTTGAGCTATATATCAAGTCCATACCATGAAGTTTACAGAATCTATGGAGCTCTAAAGTGGTAAGCATAAGAAAATAAGAAAAAAAGGGGGGAAATGCCCTTGTCCCCACTGAATTCAGGTAGGCTTCTTGATCGCCTTCCTGGGGGGATGGTGTGTGCAAAAGCCACTGTAAGTCCAGAATAGAGCATCCAAATCTTCTGTAACTTGGAATCCACCTTTCCAGTATGTTGAAGCATAGTTGGGCGAGATAAAAAAATTGTAATAAATAAAAAAAATTAAATTTAAATCCAACCCCTAGCCCCCCCCCCCTTAACAGAGTCAGATGGAAATGGGAGCAAGAAATGGGTGAGAAAGAGCAAGCGTGCTGTAGAAAGGGAAGAACTGGAGAGCTAGGCTATGAAAACCCTTTTTTTACAAGTGTGTGTGTATGATGCTCAATTACACAGCAATTAACGGCCTTTGTGTATATGAACTTGTTATTCTCATATAGTTTGGTTTCACCCACACATTGCCACATGCCTTTGCTCGACACAGTTTGAACATTACTATATAGTGGAGTAGGAAATTGAGTATCTGTAGATGTGATAAGATGACAACCATCAATGAACATAACTTAGGGTCATCTTTATCTGTGAATGCTCCTTCACTAATGGCAGCTCTGCAGTCAAGTTCTAAATCTTGATCTGTACTTGTCCTTCCACCAGTGTTGACTCCCTTTTAGCCATAATTTAGTCGGGTCAGCAAAAAGACTTGTGGTTAGCTAGGTTAAGTAGGCACCTATTAATGTGGCCTGAGTCAACGGTGGGATATGCAATTAAAAAGCAATATATAGTTGCTGGCAAAAGTGAGGAGAAATATGTGTGCCCCTACATTACTGCACCATAGTTTCTATGTGGTGTGCTTACTTTTGCCAAAAAATAATATTGCTTCCAAAATAGAATTAAGGCCTGGCCATTCCTTCACTTGAGACTTTCGGGGCCATTGGGAAGAGGTCCTGGCCTTTTTGAAGGAGCCGGGCCATGGGGTGGGGTAATGTACTGGAGAGGTGAAGACGAAAGCATACCTTCTTCAGCGTCTCTATAGCTGTACAGAGAGGGAACACAGCATCTGTGGTGGGGTCAGTGGGGTGCCGGTCAGGACTTGTTCAATAACAATATTATTGTTATATTATATCTAGTATCTAGTAGTTTGTTCTTCTTGTATATAATATATTCTTCTTGTATATATATATATATATAATATATATATAGGGATGGAAATGTCAATGGTGAAAATTTAGACATTGACATACAAAATTTGGTAGTGATGGTCATTATATAACATACAGTCTGGGGGTTGGGTGGTTATTGGCTTTGACACTAAAGTATCAAATTCTGTTAAGATTTCTGGTTATTTGGTATATATATAGGTGAAGATGTCATGATGATATGGACTACTAATAATGCAAAACAGCTCTGTGTGGAGATAGTCGAGAATCTCTAAAACACAAACATCTTGAGGGCAACTTCAAGACCTGGTGTTGCCCTAATGTGAATTCCCTCCCTAGCAATGCTCATGAATAATTAATGAGGCAAACTCCCAGTAAAGACACGTACACATTTATGTTATATATATAGCACCTAGCTATTTCTGTAATGCCATTGCAAATAACAATAATGACTGCTAATAATAAATATGAAAATACTCAAATTGTGACAAAGGACAATAGCTGATTCTTTGTAACAGCTCTAGCAGTGCAGAGAGTTTGATTGACTTGTGCATCTCTCAATATATATTCCATGTGCTAATAATGCCATCTTGAGAACCACACATGAGAAGGCTGCAGTCAGCAACAGGGCAGGAATGACTGGCAAACTGAACAGTGTTCACACTCTCACTGTGATAATTGATAATAGCAAGAGGCTTTCCTTTAGACCAACTGAACACTCTAATCCTATATAATATATAACATACAAATAATATTACATAACAACAATAATAATAATACATGGATGTCAATATAGGAACACAGCAATATTCATAAATAAGTCTATAATCATGATTAATTTTTCATGTGGACAGACTGTGACTTCTGTGAACATTATGTAGCATTTTTTTGATGCTGGCAGACGAAATAAAAGCTCATAACTAACTAAAATTCGCATTGGCTGCTTCTTGAGATTGCATAACTGGTGGTTTCAGCCACTATTAGGACTCCAAGCAAGTGCCTTAGATCTAGTTAGTGAACAACAGTGCAGGGAAGAACCACCACCACTGCATAGCCAATACAGAGAGTAAACAAAATGTGAAATTCACCTTCAAGATCACTCTCTGTTTCTATGTAGTTATCTCAGTGTGTACGCAATCTCTGTTTCTATGTAGTTATCTCAGTGTGTATGCAATCTCTGTTTCTATGTAGTTATATCTGTTTCCATATAGTTATCTCTGTGGGTATATAGTTATCTCTGTTTCTATGTAGTTATCTCAGTGTGTATGTAATCTCTGTTTCTATGTAGTTATCTCAGTGTGTATGTAATCTCTGTTTCTATGTAGTTATCTCTGTTTCCATATAGTTATCTCTGTGGGTATATAGTTATCTCTGTTTCTATTTAGTTACCTATCGCATAACCGGTTTACAATCGAAACACTTTTAACAGAGGACTCCAAATCTTACACTGCATGTCCACGACTATTCTATTTCTCGATTGTGCTAAACAGGCATGGGTAGAGAGAGAGAGAGGTACGTCGATGATGCACATCGAGGTAGTTCATGTGCTGTTTTATACTTAACATTGAGTCAAGACTACACGGCTGTGTATTATAAGCAGAACAAATGACTTGCACTCAGTTCTGTTGTTTGGTTTGTGGAGTTCTTGCTCCTAGACAACTGCTACCAAGTCCCAAAGAGACTGTAGCTGATCCTGTACCAAAATATCTGCTGTTTGGTGGTAGAGTTCTCCTATGCAACTGTTAGCAAGTCCTAGAAGGGAGGCTGTGGCTGACCCTACATGGGTGCAGTATGACATGTGTTGATATGTGTTGTAGACAACACCAATAAACAAGTTAGAAAAAGTGTTTGAAGCTCTGGTAGTCCTCCATTCACAACAAACAAACAAACAAACAGGATTGTACCCATGTGACCACAACCAGTCAGATGACCCTTTACCAGTTAAAGTCATATCACCAATACTGTTTTAACAACTTTCTCAAGAAAATAATCAAGTTTTGGCTAGACACTCTTAACCATTAGAGCATCTGGCCAAGTCATCCAGAAGAAAGAATGATGTGAAAATCATTATAATCTACTGAGAGTTCATTGTAATATTTTACTGCTTTTTATATATCGTTAGAAGATGATAAAAAAAAAAAAATCTACATAACATGATGTATTAGTGAGAGCCGTACATCATGGTTCACTACTCCCCAAACCTGTTTGTGTGTGTTGGGTGTGTGTGTGCATGCATGTGTGTGTTGTGTGTGCATATGTAGTGTGTATGTGCATGTACACACTTACCGACCGTCCCAGCCACCGGTAGCAACTATTTTACTGTCACTTCTCACTGCAACATCACCTACTCCAGGGTTCTTCAGCTTCAAACTATACAATCTTTCCAACCGACCCTATAACATAAATGGATACAACTTGATCCAATAGCAGAAGTATAATTACTAGCAAAGCATCAAGTTGGCTCAATGGTTAAATTCTTATCTCAACCCTTTTTGTTGAACATGCTCTGCAGATGTAGTGAAGCACATGCTTCAGTCAAGTACGAGTCTCAGCAGTTGTAAGTTGTGACAGTGTAAGTTTGAAGGAGTTCTTCCTGGTCTACAATTTTGTGAAAGGACTTAGTCAGGAACTTGGTTAAGAGTTATTGCAAGTGGTCCTGTTCTAGCAATTGGCTTCGATCAGTGAGCTGGTGTTATTTTCTTGGTATTGAACAAAAGGCACATTTTCCCCCCTTCCAGAGACTGCTGTGTTAATTTCTGGTTATTTAACAAAAGGTACATTATTTTCTTGTTGCAGCGACTGCTGGTGCTATTTTCTGGGTATTGAACAAAAGGTACATTACTTTCTTGTTATATATAGTTGTTGCAGGGACTGCTGACCAGTGTTATTTTCTGGGTATTCAAGAAAAGGCACATTATTTTCTTGTTGCAGGGACTGCTGGTGTTATTTTCTGGGTATTGAACAAAAGGTACATAATTTTCTTGTTGCAGGATTGCCAAGAAAAAGAGAGTGGAAAGATGAAGACATGAACGACTACAAGATAGGCAGGTCATGTGAACAGTATTCTCTGATGGAAATAGTTGACTATAGTGCAGCTCTGGGTGGTGTACCCCTGATGTGTACAAGGTCTGGTTGGGTATCTCCTACAGTATATAGTATGCCCTAGCCTGTTCACGTCATCCAATATACTCCAGTCATTAATTAACTTGAATAATATTTCTTCACTACTGTTCTCTCTAGACAATGAATATTCCTGCCATCCCACCTGAAGGTCTGCTGTTGCAAGGAAGCAAACAGAGGGAGGGAATATGACACCCAATGCCTATGAAGAAGATGAGAGAAAGAAGAGGCAGAAGAATTGAAGGTAATGGCAACTAAGGCAGAAGTGAAAGAACGAAAACGTTGAGGAGAGGAAAAGGGAAGCAGAGAAATGCCAACACACATCACAACAATGCTCGTTTGCAGAATTTGATGGAGACTTTGCTGACAGAGCTCCTCTGCTGGTTCAACTTCAACAGATGGTAGTGACTCTATGCATTACAAGGTCAAAGTCCCTTATCAAGTTAAGAGCATGAATCGTGCAAGCAGCCACTAGAAGAAAATTATCCATAGAGCTACGACCATCTGCAGCATTGTGCATAGCTCTTGAAAGACCTTGACGACTATGGATGATGTTCTCAATGAGAGTAGCAGTCTGCCACTGCAATGAACCAGATAGTTTTGCAGCTGGCGATGTATTTAGATAGTGTGTGTTGTGTGGGTGCATCAAAAGTATGTTTTCAAGGATAGTTCTGTTGCCAACCAATACATCTGAAGGATTATCAGCGAGAAATAGCCGGTACCCATTAATGGGCTTCTCTCTTTCATGCTTGTCTCCATTCCTGCCTCACAATACACAAGTGTGCGTGTTAGTCCAGAAGACCGTACAAATTCACATATTGATAGGACAATACAATTTGATTTCTGTATTATCATGCATGCCAGTTATTTCCGAGACTTGTTTACGGATTCATTTTTTATGGCACACGTCAGCAAGTCCACAAGTTAATGTGATTCCCTGGTATAAACTTGATAAAAGTACCATCCTTCTTTTCAGTGTTTAGCCGTGGCATTATTCCCAAGCATTGTTAGTATGTAAAATGTTCACTATTAACACTTCTGCAGGAGGTGCAAGGTTGGATTAGGCTAGTGCAGCAATTCCCCCATTAACTGTTATATAATGTCGTTGAGAAATGCGAACAGATCACCCCGGTCTTACGGCTGATGTAAATTAGGAATGGTTGTCATAGTGAAGAGAACTATCGAGGAAATGCCCGGCAGTCAGCAGATTCAAAGCTAGACATTGTTCTAGCTGCGCTGCACATGTGAGAACAATCTGCAGGTTAATAGCTGATGTGTCCCTTTACCAGATAGCAGAACAAGCTAGGAACAACAAACCAAGACCCCAATAATCCTCCACAAGCCCTCCAGAACCACCTCCTTCATAGGCCCCCATCAATAATAATAATAATAATAATAATATTAACAATAGTAGATTTGCTGCACGTGCAGGTGAGAACAGGCTGCCATGACTGACAGGAGAGGATGATGGGCATAGTTACTCAGTTCATCAACAAATGTTCTAACTTTTCTTTTAATTAGCTCACCACTCAAGGCCTCGCATTAAGTGCTTTGTGTCTAGGTTAAAATTGTAAATCATTTCAGTTGAAGTCACCACTTCAGGAACCTGACCACAACATTAATGGGGGAGTGGGTGTAGTTAGTTTATGCTAGTAATCTCATCCACATTAACAACATTAATGATGAATATTAATAGCAGTGATGAGATAGACTTTCATACGTTTTCTAAGGATATGGAGAAGCTGTGTAGAGTTTCATGATGAGATCCTGCAATACCTCTCAGCATGGCAGCATCAACAGCCATGGAAAACACTACACAACACAACAGATAACATAAAATAACAAAAAATAACAGACTCGAATCAGATCTTTCCAGCATTAGCTCTATTATAAGGACAAGTAGTCTGAGTGCAGCGTGCACCTTGTACTGGGCGAGATGACTGATCTGCTGTCTGCCTAGCAACACACAGATTGATTACTTATTTCTGCTTGGCACAATGCAGGATAACCAAGGCATGGATGGCTGTGCCTTATCTTCGCAACAAATATATTATTAACCGATTGACCACTGAATTATTTGTGTGTGTATGTGTGTGTGTTTATATAAATATAATCATAGCTATAACATTTTTCAGGATCGTTTAAAATTATTGACAATGCAAAAGCTACAGTCAAGTTTATAAACAGGCTCCATTAAGTTATGTAAACACATATCCATCCAAGAGCATTTGTTTTCTGTTTTCTCAAGGGCAAAGGGATTCAGTGTCCCCAGTAGGTGTAAGTGCCTATGCAGTCTTCCTCAGCAAAAGAGCTTCCAGAATAAGGCTGATTCACAATATGACACGGTGCGCATCGCGTTGCATATTGTTGCTGAGCATATTGTGATAAGGTCCACATTTACGCTACGTGATATGTGCTGTGCCATTTGAATAGATGTGACTTCTATTCCAGTATTAGCAGCGTAGTGTTGGATCAAACAGATTCTCTCCTGTGACAAAGCTGGCTACTAGACATGGCAACTATCATCGAGGAGAAGCTGGTTGAAGCAGTTTACTTGTTTCCTTGTATCCCACAAGACTTACAGAGACCTCAGGCCAAAGAGAGAGCTGGAAGCAGTACCCCACAAGACTCACAGAGACCTCAGGCCAAAGAGAGAGCTGGAAGGAAGTGGCCAGAAAAGTAAAAAATTAAGCCGATCAGTAAGGAAGTCATTGCATTTGTACTCGTCAATTGAGAGTCTGTTGAAAGTAAATTATAGCTATCATTTAATCTCTCTCTCTATATATATAGACATGTTTTATCGTGTCAACAAATGGAAGGACTAAGAGACAAATTTGGCCACTGTTTAAGGTTATGTCCTTTATAGGGGACAGAGAAAAACATAGTCTGTCAGTTGTTTTTATTCTTGAGTACCCCTGGCCCAGCTGGAAGGATTCTAGATGAGTACAGTCCCCAGTCTAGGGCCCAAACAGGCCATGGAGTGTAATCATGACTGTCAAGTGCCTGCATGGTGTGATTCCTTTTAATTCAGACTGTTGCTAACTTCTCCCCGTCCCAACTGACCAGTCCAGCAATAGAGGAAGATGAGGAGGGTTAGTTAGATGATGGGTAAGAATGTGTGTTATATTACCACGCAAATTCAATGTAGTTACTTCAACTGTGAGTCAGCCAGTGAGTGGGTCAGGTCCTCTGCACCTCCTTCTAGGGCTGCAAGTGTGGACTCCACTCACTCAAGGAACCTCCTACTAAGAACAGGTGGATGGAATACTTGTCTCCATCTTTAGGGGGTTGCTTTAAAGAACAGTATTTGGCGATATGTAGTGTACCTGTACGAACTTTCAACAACAACAGAAACAAAAAAGGCAATAGCTAAACCAGAAATGAATAGAATTTTACTTGAACAAGAATTTCCATGTGATTCCGATAATGTTGATGACTTAGAACTTTAAATATGTTTTTGTCAAGGTCATAGTACATGATTATACTGCCAGGTCAAGTTTGGCATACATGCAAAACACTTCTCTATTCAAACACTATTAAAGAAACTTTATAGGCATGTGATAGCTGCTGCAGATTTTGAATGTCTGTAATAGAATACAATACAACATTTGTTTTTTAATCTCATTTGTCACAAGAAGAACGACTGTTACAGTAACGCAATTTTAGCGACAGCATGCTCAACACAACGAGCCACAAGCTGACGTCTCAGACTTACAATGAAGTGACAAATGAATTTATGGATTAACGAAACCTGCTCCTACCAGTATGTGTCAGAGACTGTACCAGCACAGAGGTCTTCATCTCCCCTCCACCCCACCACCACTGACGCTGCCTGCACTATGTAGAGGTCTTCATCTCCCCTCCACCCCACCATCACTGACATTGCCTGCACTATGTAGCCCAGCACAGAGGTCTTCATCTCCCCTCCACCCCACCATCACTGACATTGCCTGCACTATGTAGCCCAGCACAGAGGTCTTCATCTCCCCTCCACCCCACCATCACTGACATTGCCTGCACTATGTAGCCGGTCTTCATCTCCACCATCACTGACGTTGCCTGCACTATGTAACCCAGCATAGAGGTCTTCATCTCCCCTCCACCCCACCACCACTGACGTTGCCTGCACTATCCTCCTATCAATAAACCCTGGTGGACAAGATACAGAGGACTCTGTAGCCGGTGATTTCCATGTTACTATTGTAGACTCGCATAGGGTTGAAGTTCTCCTGGACGTTATACGACATTATATCGTGAATGGTTCAGAAGGTAGTTGTGTATCATTATACACTGGGTTTAGGAATCACTAAACTCCCTAGCAACCATATATTTTCAGAATGTAAAATGAAAATGGAATATGTTCCTTGAAAATCGTTTCCTAGAATAAACCATAAAATGATTACAGGGATATAAATATCATTATTGATACCAGATAAGTCAATGGGGTCAACAGTTCGACACTGGGAGATTTGCATGGCAGACAAAGCAGAGAAATGACTGCTATCAGTACTCTGACTGGCTAACCTACAGAACACACACACACACACACACATTCCCACACAAACACACCACCTCAAGTTACCCAGCAAAGAATGGTGTTTTGCTCTTAGCTCTCTTCTGCTAAATTGATATAGATTCTATTCACTGCTAGATAGGTAAGGCTTGCCATGACAGTCTTATTGATTTCTTCATTCTCTCCTTCCTTCTCTATCTCTGTGCTAAAGCTGTTGAGAGAATCATCACTCACGCTGATTCTGTTTCCCTGCTCAGTGTCTCAACTTCAGCATGGTTCAAACCAGGCCCCCACAAGCAAGCAGAGACTTGTTCTCCTTTTTCATTGCTCAGTTTACCATTAGAGAGCCCGAAATGATCGTCAAAAAGTACCGTCAGTACTTTGCTAGCGGTATACCTAGATGCCATCAATTCAGCTGTAATGCTGGTATAATTTTACCTTAGCACTAATGATTATGGATTAGGGATTGCATTAGGCATGCGTTGATACGTTAAAAAATGGCTCAATATGCGGTGAAGTTTCTTGATAGCATCTTTAAAGCACTATATATGACAGTTACACCAGTGAAGGGGTTTTAAAGTTGTTGTTTGTTTGTTATTTCTGTATATTAGAGTAGAGGACTAGACCAAGCATGAACTTCAGGGTCGCCAGGGCTTCAAACACTTTTTATAACTTGTTTATTGTTGTTGTGCACTACACATATCACCACATCCTTGTGTTGTTGCTATATCCATGTAGGATCAGCTACAGCCACATGTATGGATTAGCTAACAGTTGCACAGGAGAATTCCACCAACCAAACAGCAGCAGATCCTTTGGTACAAAATCAGCTACTGTCTCTTTTGGACTTGGTAGCAGTTGTCTAGGAGCGAGAACTCCACAAACCAAACAGAGTAACTGAGAGCACGTCGTTTGTTCTGCTCATAATATACCACATGTGCAGTCTTAAACCAATTCCAATTATAAAACCAACACATGAGTGGGATTGATTACATCATCCACTGTTACCCATGAATTATCACTGCAATTGATAGTGGTGGGCATGCATGCAACATTTCACCACCACTTTAATTAAGTGGTAATCAAATCCTTCAAAGCTGGGGCATTTTAGTCAAGACAGATGAGTCACATGATGAGAGCATTCGCTGTTTAAAGCCTGGGCAAGGAGTAGAAATGTTGCAGGATATACCGCCAGCAAGACGGCCAACTCCCCAGAAAAGATGTGGAAGAGATCAACGATGACGATACCTTAGCAAGCGACAAAGCTGACTATGAAGAAGATGAAACTAGGGAAGAGGACGATAGCTAGAGCACAAACACTGCTATTATTAATAATTGTCACCTGCTTGAGTTGAGGTAATCTCATGCAACTATTGTGCACATGGCTGCTAGTCATGTTCAAATAATATAGCATGCCCTCAAATAGTATGCGCAGCTAAGCAGCTCATGAAGTGCATAGAATGTGCAAATTATAACTGAGGAAATACATTTAGAACCATATTAGAGCAAGTTTTCCCCTCAGACTTTCAAACTGTTTTTTGTTGCACTGAAGGCACACTGGGAGTATTTCTACAGCTAACATTGGCTGAAAATACTAATTTTAGGCAGTTCAAAAGCTGCTGGTACATGTACAATTCTAACTGAAATACAAGCTTTATTTCCCCCCCTTCCCATCCACCATTTAAAAAGTGGGTGAAACAACATCAGGAGTCCCAGTGTTCCCCTGATAAATATGTGTCTATAGATAATATTTTTTGAGAGCAACATCTGAGCCTGCACGTGTGATTATGGCGGTCAATCGGTTACAATAAACACTGCAATGTGTGTATATTGTATTTAACAGGAATTAGACCTCTCTCATCACTTCAACATTAACAGAGCATAGTGCACATATGTACGGCTATTATACCTGGATCAGTGAATACTTGACAGCTGTCTAGTTTTACACTAGTTCTCCTTTCATCCCAAATTATAACGTTGCCGTCTTCATATCCTCCAAGTATGTAGTTCACTCCAGTGGTGCTGTCAAACAATGTCTTCACACACATACATTGCCCTAGACACAGAATAGGTCAAAACTTTGACTCCGACTACAAACTACATACACTGTGCAACCAGAAATGTTGGCAGACAAAATATTTGATGGTTTTGATATAGAATAACATTTGACGGTATTAAAACCTGGCGGTGATATCGTCATGAACATAGCCAGTTAATAGCAGCTAAAAGCCTTTAGGCAGCCACGAAGCTGCCAAAATGAGTTCCAGATGAGCTATGAGTTTTGTTTTTCCCCCAATTTTAAAAAGTGGGTCAATCCAAAATAGAAAATACTAGACAGTGCACTCCTACCTACAATTACAGAGAAAACGGATAAAAAAAAAAATATTAAAAAAAGTACGAGATTGGTACTCGAGTCATTTCAAGCTATGGGAATGTAAAGGGTTAAAGCCGGAAAAAAGGACAAGAATGTTTTGTATTAAACAACAACATTGATAGTAAATTAGTAAGGAATGATAGTAAACTAGTAAGGAATGATAGTAAACTAGTAAGGATGACAGTAAACTAGTAAGGAATGATAGTAAACTAGTAAGGAATGATAGTAAACTAGTAGGGAATGATAGTAAACTAGTAAGGAATGATAGTAAACTAGTAAGGAATGCAGTGCATTGTTTGGTGAGCGAATGTGAGGTGGAGAGAGTTAATTTTTCTCTCGGCCAGAGGATTGATGGTTTTGCTGCAGCAAGGGGACACACTCACGTTCAGCTGCACTTTCCTGACTCTCTTCCTAGCTCTATCCTGCTCACTTTTGTCCTCTATCTTTCTACTCTTCCTCGGTCTCTGAGGCACGCATTCCTCTTTTCAGATTGTTTTTACGCATTCTTCTAATGTTTTATCCTTAAAACTATCACTTAGTTATATGTGATGGGGTGATGGAGCATGCCCATCACCAGAATTTAACTCCATACACTACTTACTATTAGCCCGTGTATTATGGGTCCACTTGTGTAGCATTTAACTCTGTACACTACTATTAGCCCGTGTATTATGGGCCCACTAGTGAAGCATTTAACTCTGTACACTACTATTAGCCCGTGTATTATGGGTCCCCTAGTGTAGCATTTAACTCTGTACACTACTATTAGCCCGTGTATTATGGGCCCACTAGTGAAGCATTTAACTCTGTACACTACTATTAGCCCGTGTATTATGGGTCCACTAGTGTAGCATTTAACTCTGTACACTACTATTAGCCCGTGTATTATGGGCCCACTAGTGAAGCATTTAACTCTGTACACTACTATTAGCATGTGTATTATGGGCCCACTTGTGTAGCATTTAACTCTGTACACTACTATTAGCCCGTGTATTATGTGTCCACTTGTGTAGCATTTAACTCTGTACACTACTATTAGCCCGTGTATTATGGGCCCACTAGTGTAGCATTTAACTCTGTACACTACTATTAGCCCGTGTATTATGGGCCCACTAGTGTAGCATTTAACTCTGTACACACTACTATTAGCCCGTGTATTATGGGCCCACTAGTGTAGCATTTAACTCTGTACACTACTATTAGCCCGTGTATTATGGGTCCACTTGTGTAGCATTTAACTCTGTACACTACTATTAGCCCGTGTATTATGTGTCCACTAGTGTAGCATTTAACTCTGTACACTACTATTAGCCCGTGTATTATGTGTCCACTTGTGTAGCATTTAACTCTGTACACTACTATTAGCCCGTGTATTATGGGTCCACTAGTGGTAGCATTTAACTCTGTACACTACTATTAGCCCGTGTATTATGGGCCCACTAGTGTAGCATTTAACTCTGTACACTACTATTAGCCCGTGTATTATGGGCCCACTAGTGTAGCATTTAACTCTGTGAATGAATTTAAATCAAGACCTTCCATTATACTTTGTGGCCCATAATACAGTGGGCTAATAGTAGTATACCACAAAATCTCAATTGACGCAATTAGAGAGTGAGCTTGCTTTGCTCATGAATACCAATGAAGTTCCTGGTGTGCCAGCATATCCCCACTGGTGTGGTACCAGCCATTCCACAATGGTGTGGTATCAGCACATCCCCCACTGGTGTGGTACCAGCACGTTCCAACTGGTGTGGGTACCAGCACATTCCCACTGGTGTGGTACCAGCATATCCACAATGGTGTGGTACCAGCACATCCCCACTGGTGTGGTACCAGCACATTCCAACTGGTGTGGGTACCAGCACATCCCACAGGTATGGGTACCAGCACATCCCCACTGGTGTGGTACCAGCACATCCACAATGGTGTGGTACCAGCACATCCCCACTGGAATTCCAATAGTTGAGTCATAGCTTATATTTTTCCCTCCCCCCTACTAATCCATAATTAATAGTCTCACCTCGAGATTTCAAACTGACATCACAGAATGATAATGCAACTTCATTGGACTCAACGTTGTGGATGTCCACCTGTATGGAAATACACCACATCATATACACACACGCTGCAGGCTGCTGGCATATATAGCAGAGCAATACAGTAATGTCTCCTGCCCTATGCCAGCACAGCCCTTCTGCACATATGACACTGAACCACCTGGCAGATACATACATAAGCACCCAAGATGTGATGGCTACCTTAAAAAGTTTGACTTCTTAAATTAATATTAGCACAAGGACGAAGGGTAAAGAATATAGGCTAACAGTAGGAAGAAGTAAAAATGGGGAAAAGATGCTAGAGGTCCATCTACAAGAAGGTAAGAAAGGTATGTGTGGAAAGAAAGGGGAAAAAAGGAGTTGTTCCCAAACCAGTCACCATCCTGTCCAATCTATATTCCGTGTAGCACGGTCCTAGGCTTACGAAGTTTGATAAACTGTGAACTGAAAATGAAATGAATTGCACGAGACTTCCGAGTACCTAAGTTATGCTTGGAGGGAAAGAAAGTGCCAGAGGTTTGTATGGAGTCTCTGCCACAATACTTGGGAAGTTTATAAAGCTCCTGGCTCTGGGTAAACATATTTATATTTGAGGGAGGAAGAGAGAGAGGGAGGGAGGAATTTTGTCAAGGTTTGACTTTCCACTATGGACCATTTGTGGGCACATTTGAAGTATTCATCCTTTTGATATTCTCAGTAAAGGCTATTATTTCGGTGAGGAACCTTAGGCGTCTCTTGATGATCTTTACTTGGCACAGAGGTCACAGAGGTCAAATATTGCATGCTGCCTTCTTTATTAGGAGCCTCTAATTGCTCAGAGATTGAGTTGCCATGGCTACCAAACTAGGTCTCTGATCATAATCGGTGTCATGTTTCCTCAGTGCCTGGGCCATTAGTTTTGCATGTGTTCTGGGAAATGTTGACCTTTCTCTCTAATAGATTGATCTCTCTGCTCATGACCAACCAGGGGTTACAATGCATAGGCTGCCTTGTAAATAGTTATCACAGTTAGTTCCTCCAGGCAGACTTCTCTGTGGGAGATGGGACTGGTTGTTAGGATCGGTTTGGTCCATCATCAGCTTCCTCACAGCTATTCCTAACACACCCGGGATCACCATCCCTCCACTCCTTCCTTGGAAGCAGTATTACAAGGCTTTTCATCGTGGCCTTTCCTGACTGGAACAAAATCTCGCCTCATGTCATTCCTTATATATGTTCCATTGGTACCCTTGGCATGATAACACAGAGGGGTAGGAAGCATTTTGGTTGGTCAGGCGAAAGTGTGTGTGGGGGAGGGGGATACACACACCTTATTGAAAAGAAATATCATGGTAATTGAAAAGAATATATATACCTGGAATAAACTTAGTCTGAAATAAGTTCACGAGTTCCCGAACACTCGGAGTCTGTGCTCATTGTTCCTCACAAATTCATTTGCAATTGTGACTGGATCAAGGCGATCCAAAGCTTCTTTGTAAATCTTTAGTATCATTAGATGATAAGTCTATCCTGTTTCATAGTACTTCGTAAGTATGTTTTTATTGTTATTTCTGGCTTGGTCAAATGACAGTGGTTTTGTTCCATTCCCTGGCCATTATGTACATTAGTGGTTCTTTCCTATGCACTTTCATTCATCTTGCACGGTAGCTATTTACTCAAGATCTCTAACTGGTGTTTTTAATCAGGATTATTGTATTACTATGTAACTCGGATAAGACTAAACCAAGTTGGATGATTGGATAAGGCCTTCCTTGTGCTAACATGGCTCTAGTGTACAGCTCAGTTAAAATAAGTTAAAATAAGTTAAACTAGTTATTTACTTTGAAATGGATCATAAATACATTGTCCTGATAATGCAAACTCTATTTTGCCTTTATTGCCTGTGGTTGAGCCTCATGATTTTTCTAGCACTGTGAATTTTAATGCTACAGTAACATAATACCTTCAGTGACAACATGAACAAGGTGGCTGGCATCACTAGATGCCAAATGATTGGCAGTGCTGAATCAGCTTATAGTCCTGGACTCCTAGTCTAAATTGTGAAAAATGCAAAAAATCTCAGGAGTGTCCTGGACCATGGATGGTTGGCATGTAGCTATGTTTTAGATTTAAAATAATGCGTTGCTACTATAGCAGTACAGATAAACCTATATAGCTAGCTATAATGCTCAGCTCAGTTTTAAATAGATATATACCTCTTATCTTTGCCTTTTCCAAATTTCCGTTTTGGAAACTTGTAGAGCCTTTAGGCTTGAATTGGTCAGGAATTTTACTACTAAAGTCACTCGCCATGATTCGCTCGCTATAATACTAAAATAGCATGCGAAAAAATGTAGGGGGGTGGTTTGGTGGGCTTTACATTTGAATTTTGAAATAAGACAACTGAAAAGAGCTGGCTGGAGAAGAGTCTGAGAGTGCTCTCAGTAAATATTAGAAAGTTGTTTGATAACTGGAGGTTAGTATTGAAACTTTGGTCCGGCAGTTGCCGGGTCTGCCGGACCAGTTCCTACCCCCTGTAACAAGATGTCTCCCGGCTTTCCATCCTCACACCAGCAGATTGATTTGTCTGCTTGCTTAGAATGCATGCCCTATAGATTTTTGTGGGGATCACTCTACCCTGGGAAGCAGGAATTTTCACTTCAGTTTTTGTGGCCAAATTCCCTTCCTCCACACATTTGTATTTTTTGTCCTCTCCCAGACCTTTTGTCTTCTTGTAATGACTCTGTCTATCATATTGGACACTGCCTTGTCCCTTCAACACCTGTTGTTTATGAAAATGCACACTCCTTTAGTGCAAGGGACATGTCCACCATTTTGACACATCTTCCACTATGTTTAACAACTTCTTCTGTCTCATACACCTCGTGGTCATTGATGAGAAACTAGTGGGTAAAGTGATATCTCCTGGAACTCATTTCAGTACCGGTCCCTTTCCTCTAGGGGTGCTAGAATTGGCACATGCTCTTAGCAAGGTGATAGTCATTGTGTATTTGGCTGCTTCTACCAGTAGGCTTATCTAAACTCATCAGAATCTCCTCTGCATCCATCCTGTGGCCATTCTAGAATCCTTCTCCATGGTCATCCGTCACTTCCCATATTATTCTCTTGACGATGTTTAGGGCCCCTAGGTCAGCAGCTTCTTATTCCGTCTGGTCCCAGGGCCTCACATTCTGAGTGCCCAGCTCTGGCTCCCCCCCCCCCCCCACATTCTGAGTGCCCAGCTCTGGCTCACGCCCCTCACATTCTGAGTGCCCAGCTCTGGCTCGCCCCCCTCACATTCTGAGTGCCCAGCTCTGGCTCCCCTCCTCACATTCTGAGTGCCTCCCCCCCCTCACATTCTGAGTGCCCAGCTCTGGCTCACGCCCCTCACATTCTGAGTGCCCAGCTCTGGCTCCCCCCCCTCACATTCTGAGTGCCTAGCTCTGGCTCACCCCCCTCACATTCTGAGTGCCCAGCTCCGGCTCTCCCCCCTCACATTCTGAGTGCCAAACTCTGGCTCTCGCCCCTCACATTCTGAGTGCCCAGCTCTGGCTCTCCCCCCTCACATTCTGAGTGCCTAGCTCTGGCTCACCCCCCTCACATTCTGAGTGCCCAGCTCCGGCTCTCCCCCCTCACATTCTGAGTGCCAAACTCTGGCTCTCCCCGCTCACATTCTGAGTGCCCAGCTCTGGCTCTCCCCCTTCACATTCTGAGTGCCTGGCTCTGGCTCACCTTCCTCACATTCTGAGTGCCCAGCTCTGGCTCCCCCCCCCCCCCCCTATTCTGAGTGCCTGGCTCTGGCTCTACCCCATGCCTCATCACTCCTACCAGTTGGTGCACAACCAGGTCATCTCCTTCAATGTATAACCCTAGGTTTAACCAGGTCATCTCCTTCAATGTATAACCCCAGGTCATCTCCTTCAATGTATAACCCTAGGTTTAACCAGGTCAGCTCCTTCAATGTATGACACTATGTTGGTATTGGCATAGGAATAGGGAGGGCACAGGGGGCACGTGCCCCCCCCCCCCCCCCCCCCCCCCCTCCCAACTAAAATGGCATGACTATGTAACAAAGCTATACAAAGGTTCTTGCATTTATTGATAGCTAGCTCAGATAGAGCTGGACAAACAATAAACTTACATCAAGTACACAGGACAAAAAAAAATAATTCAGGACTGTGTGTGTGTGTTGATGTATTGTACAGAGTGACAAACCACAGCTTACACAGTACAGCTTGACCTTTGGGACTCTGGCTAGAATAGGTAAAGTTGAGCGTATGTCACTAGCTGCTGCTACAGCGCAATATAGCCAGTCAGAATGGAAAATGATATTAATACACCTCCTTTGAAGGAGTACAAGCAGTCAGTCTACTCTTAAATTTCATCCTTCAGCTCCTAGTGATCAAGGACAGGCATCTACATCCCTACCTGATGTTCAAACTATCCTTTGGAGGAAGCATCTTCTGACTCACTTGGTGACCCATGTGACTGTCATTCTGAATGCTGTGTGAAGTATGGCCAATTCCATTTCAGCCCCAAGATGCCAGTTCAATGGAAAATACACGTAAGCAGCAGGGAAAGAAAAGGCGTAGTTTTTCTCCAAGGTGGTATGAATCTTTCCCCTGGCTTAGCTTATGCACAACTAGAAATCGAGCTTTCTGTGCTTACTGCAGGTACGGCCGTATTAAAAAATTATCATTATCTAAAAAAGGCGAAGGTGCATTTGTCTTGACTGGCTTTGATAATTGGAAGAAAGCTCAGAAAAAATTCCATCAGCATGCCTCATCGAATGTACACAGGGAGTCCATTTTCAAGCTAGAATGTTTAAACCACGATAGCATTAAGGTACATTGAAGTAACCTTCATGTAGTTATCTTCTTTGAGATACCTTCTGCAGCAATGTTTAGCTCTTCGTGGTCACGATGAAATGGAAGGTAACCTATTAATAAATAATGATGTCCCTGATTTAAATGTGTGGATAAGTGAAAAGAAGTATTTTTCACCAGTTATTATTAATGAACAGATTTCAATTATTGGGTTGTCCCTTTTGAGACAATTACTAGAAGATATTCGAAAAGCAGAGTGGTTCTCTATAGTTGCTGATGAGGCAACAACTAATGCAGTGACAATAACTTCAGCTTTGATAGATTGCTTCATTAGATTGTGCCTCCACCTTTTGCAGTGCCGTGGTCAAGCGTATGATGGGGCTAGTAACATGAGTGGCTATCTTAATGGTGTTGCAGCCAGAATTCAGAAAGAATTTCCATCAGCTATTTATGTACATTGTTTCGCTCACTACAAATTTAGTTCTTCAATCTACTTGCCGTCAATGTATTCCTATTAGGGATGCACTAGATTTAGTGATCAGCTAATTAGGTTTTCTCCAAAGCGAGCAGCTTTGTTTGATCAGCTTCAAGCCCAGCTTTCTACAGCTACACCAAGCCTAAAAGCCCCCTTGTCCAACAAGATGGACAGTCCGTACAGCAGCCTTTAATTCAGTTCTTGCTAATTATGCAGTCCTCTGTGAAGCATTGCTACAAATCACTTCTATTACCCACGATGAGTACGGAAGAAAAGCTGGAGGGTTTCTAGCACAAATGGAAAAGTTTAGCACTTACTTTGGCCTAAAGTTAGCTCACCTCATTTTTTCTGGATCAGCAGCTCTCTCTTACATTACAGGGGGAAATACTACAGTTGAAGAAGCTCTAGGTAGTGCTAAGCTTACAGTAAGCTACCTTGAAAGACTTAGATCAGATACCTCCTTTGATGATTTTTACAAACGGGTATTAGAATCTTCGAAGGAATTGACATCACTACTTACATTGCCCAGATATAGAAGAACACCCAGACGAATAGATGATTGGAATTGCAGAAAATTATGTTTTTGATAGTCCACAGGATTATTTCAGAAGGCAATATTTCGAAGTTCTTGATGTAATGACTACAGAACTGCAACATTGCTTTGACCAAAAACGTGGCATGCCTGTTGCAGCCATGATTGAAAAAGCTTTGAATGCTGCCAATGGTGAATGCTGCCAATGGTGAAACAGTTAAACTACCTGATGAGTTCCAAGTGTACAAGAATGATTTTGATCTGGATAGACTACAGACTCGGCTCAATATGTTGCCAGATTTGATTAGAACCAGAAATACAACTAGTAGGTGTACCAATTATACAAGTGATCAATGTGAGAACAATTTCTGAGGTGCTTAGTGAAGTTCACATGGGTCGAGAACTGTTTTCACAAATTTCACGGCCACTTAACAAACTTTTCCCCCCACAATTCCAATTCAACATCTACAGCGGAGCGGAAAGATCTTTTTCTGCATTCAGAAGACTAAAGACATACTTATGGGCTACAATGTCACAGCCAAGACTCAACCATATGATGCTAACTTATTGTTCATAAGGATCGAACTGATAATGGGAATTTAGAAAATATTGCAAAAGACTATATCAATGTGAATGACAGACGAATTAAATATTTTGGACAGTATTATCATCATCATTATTGCTATCTTCAAAATCATCATTTATTATCTTATATACATAAATCTAGTGCCCCCCAATCAAAATTTGCTTCCTACGCCTCTGGTTGGTATGCTTCTGTTTCGCTGGACACATATTCTGCAGGTTGCTCCACCATTCCCCCAGCATTTTGCTTCTGTAGGCCTGGTTAGGCTTCTCCCAATTATGTAGAACATTTGTTTGGCAGAAAACGAAATAATAGTGCAACTCAATTGGGGCGTGTGGCATGGTCTTCCAAGTGGCTGCACACAAGAGTTGGTATAGCTAATTTTAAAGAGCACGGATTAGTTCACCATGGATGGAGTCAGCTAGGAAACTAAACAGAATCAAGTGTGCTGTGCCCCAGTCTCACCACGAGTTCCACTGCACCATGGATTTGCTTGCCTTCACATTTGTTTCCTTTACGCAGGTTCCCTTCTCATACTACCATGAGGTTTGTGAGACCTTTCCCTCCCTTCGATCTCGGGAGGTAGTCTCTCAAGGGTGGTTCCATGGTGGCACAGTTTCCTCCTCCTTAAGGCCTTCCTCATTTTCCATCCAGGAACTTCAAGTCACTCTTACTCCATCTGATGGCACCGTAGAAGTACGAGCACAAGCTGGTACACGTACACCTGATGTAGTACGTTCAGTCTCAGTTAGAGATCTACATTGGTTGGGAACTTCATGTCTTTTGTGACGATTACCTTTTTGCGATTCTGTATTTGGAGTATATTTTGTCAATAGCTCAACATGCAAGTACTTGTGGGTCACTGCATGTTATAGCTCATTGATGTGCCTTCTTGGGCCCTTAGCTAGGTCTCGCTTTCTCTTCCCTCTCTCTCTCTTTCGGAATATTTTTTTAATGCGGTTCATCACACAATTGTGGAGGCCTACCTTCGTGCCTATTGCTTCTGATGTCTGTTCAACCTTCCTTATGGCTGCCATGGAGTTTATTCATCTCCATGTAGACCTTCAGGACATCTCTTCACAAAAAAATCTGTTATGGGGTACATACCTGGAACTTGCTTGCATAAGCCTCTTCCTTTCAGTAGCTTGAGTCAGATTAAATATCTAAAAAAATATCCGGCTATTAAATTTTCCTGGGAAGCAAGAAGCTCATTAAGAAACTATGGATAAGGTAAATTTTAAAAGATTTTTTTGACAAACATGCATTTATCTACACAATGACTTCCTCGATAATCAATTTTATAATCGAGAGAAAGTCATTGTATCTACACTAGTCTTACAAGCGGGGTTACAAGCAGGGGTATCCGGGCATTGCCCAGGGGAAAAAGGAGAAGTAATAGAAGTCTTGTCACAGTACATTTCATAATGCAAAATGCTATCATAAAAGTAGACGACATGTAGTAAGTCTCACCTTTGTGGTGGCAAAAATATCCCCCAAATGACATAAAATCCCAAATGACATAAAATACAGCCCTTCATAAAAAGCAAAACTATCTGTAAAGGAACCTGTTGCATTGTTCCTGGTGTCTGTGGTTCCAGGTAAGAAGCTAGGGAAATCCCCTTACAGGCTGACCAAAATGAGCACCAAAAAGAAGCAAAATCAAGCGGCAGCCTGAAGCCTTCTTTGGGTGGTCCTTCAACACCACGCAAAGTTTTGTCTGGACCATCCCATGACATTTGCATATGCCAGGCACTGCCCGGAGACAAAAGGGAACAGTACGTATTTTATAACAGATCATATACTTGTTGAACTAGTATTTCTGGATGCCACACCAGCTTGAAAACATAATAGCAGGGGTTCCCAGCATTTCCCAGATGGAGGGGGGGGGGAGAGGGGATGGGAAAGAGAAGTGATGCAAGTATTGATTATAGTTGTATTCCAAATAAAACCTCCAACCTTAAAGGTACCTGGTATGAGGTGAAAACTATTGACAGGATAGTGAAATGCCCAACTACTTAAAAATGAGATAATTTATCCATAACTTAGTAGCTGGGCTCCCCGTAAAGCAGCCTAGGCACCCAGTAGCTAGACTATGAAGCAGGGCCTAGGCACTACCCATGAAGCAGCCTAGGCACCGAGTAGCTAGACTATGAAGCAGGGCCTAGGCACCGAGTAGCTAGACTACCCATGAAGCAGCCTAGGCACCCAGTAGCCCATGTAGCAGGGCCTAGGCATCCAGTACCTAGACTAACCATGAATCAGCCTAGGCACCCAGTAGCTAGACTACCCATGAAGCAGGACCTAATTCTTCTCTTCTCTTCTGGTTGTTTGCAGCTTCTCCTGATCGCTGCCCTAGGTATCCACTCTAGTCTTTCGGAGCTGTAATACGTCGAGCATCTCGGAAGAGGGGATTCTTCACTTCTTGCTGCGAGCAGCTTCTCCTGAGAGCAACCCTACATTGCTCCCTATACTATTCTGAGGCTAATTGGCATTGAGGATGACGGAGCTCTACAAGTTTTTTTTTGGTGGAAATAGGCAATTCACAGAAGATCGTTCGCTTCATTTGACAGATTTCCGTATATTTTATTAGGTTTTTGGTATTGTTGGTGATGTCAGGTTTGACTTCCTTTTGTACTGTAGCCAGTTGTTGATACTACCACTGTGTTGTAGGGTACTGTAGTTATTGATAAGGCCACTGTGTTGTAGGGTACTGTAGTTGTTGATAAGGCCACTGTGTTGTAGGGTAGTTGTTGATAATGCCACTGTGTTGTAGTGTAGTTGTTGATAATGCCACTGTGTTGTAGGGTAGTATTGATAATGCCACTGTGTTGTAGGGTGGTGTTGATAATGCAACTGTGTTCTAGGGTAGTTGTTGATAATGCCACTGTGTTGTAGGGTAGTTGTTGATAATGCCACTGTGTTGTAGTGTAGTTGTTGATAATGCCACTGTGTTGTAGGGTAGTATTGATAATGCCACTGTGTTGTAGGGTGGTGTTGATACTGCAACTGTGTTCTAGGGTAGTTGTTGATAATGCCACTGTGTTGTAGGGTAGTTGTTGATAATTCAACTGTGTTGTAGGGTAGTGTTGATAATGCCACTGTGTTGTTGGGTAGTTGTTGATAATGCAACTGTGTTCTAGGGTAGTTGTTGATACATGTAATGCCACTGTGTTGTTGAGTAGTTGTTGATAATGCCACTGTGTTGTAGGGTAGTTGTTGATAATGCCACTGTGTTGTAGGGTAGTGTTGATAATGCCACTGTGTTGTTGGGTAGTTGTTGATAATGCCACTGTGTTGTTGGGTAGTTGTTGATAATGCCACGGTGTTGTCGAGTAATTGTTGATAATGCCACTGTGTTGTTTGGTAGTTGTTGATAATGCCACTGTGTTGTTGGGTAGTTGTTAATAATGCCAAGCTGTGTTGTTGGGTAGTTGTTGATAATGCCACTGTGTTGTAGGGTAGTTGTTGATAATGCCACTGTGTTGTTGGGTAGTTGTTGATAATGCCACTGTGTTGTAGGGTAGTTGTTGATAATGCCACTGTGTTGTAGGGTAGTTGTTGATAATGCAACTGTGTTCTAGGGTAGTTGTTGATAATGCCACTGTGTTGTAGGGTAGTTGTTGATTATTCAACTGTGTTGTAGGGTAGTGTTGATAATGCCACTGTGTTGTTGGGTAGTTGTTGATAATGCCACTGTGTTGTAGGGTAGTTGTTGATAATGCCACTGTGTTGTTGGGTCGTTGTTGATAATGTCCTGTGTTGTTGAGTAGTTGTTGATAATGCCACTGTGTTGTAGGGTAGTGTTGATAATGCCACTGTGTTGTTGGGTAGTTGTTGATAATGCAACTGTGTTCTAGGGTAGTTGTTGATAATGCCACTGTGTTGTAGGGTAGTTGTTGATAATGCCACTGTTGCAACACTATCCTACAACTGTGTTGTAGGGTAGTGTTGATAATGCCACTGTGTTGTTGGGTAGTTGTTGATAATGCAACTGTGTTCTAGGGTAGTTGTTGATAATGCCACTGTGTTGTAGGGTAGTTGTTGATAATGCCACTGTGTTGTTGGGTAGTTTTTGATAATGCCATTGTGTTGTAGGGTAGTTGTTGATAATGCCAGTGTTCCAGGGTAGTTGTTGCTAATGCCACTGTGTTGTTGGGTAGTTGTTGATAATTCCATTGTGTTGTAGGGTAGTTGTTGATAATGCCACTGTGTTGTTGGGTAGTAGTTGATAATGCAACTGTGTTCTAGGGTAGTTGTTGATAATGCCACTGTGTTGTAGGGTAGTTGTTGATTATTCAACTGTGTTGTAGGGTAGTGTTGATAATGCCACTGTGTTGTTGGGTAGTTGTTGATAATGCCACTGTGTTGTAGGGTAGTTGTTGATAATGCCACTGTGTTGTTGGGTCGTTGTTGATAATGTCCTGTGTTGTTGAGTAGTTGTTGATAATGCCACTGTGTTGTAGGGTAGTGTTGATAATGCCACTATGTTGTTGGGTAGTTGTTGATAATGCAACTGTGTTCTAGGGTAGTTGTTGATAATGCCACTGTGTTGTAGGGTAGTTGTTGATAATGCCACTGTGTTGTTGGGTAGTTTTTGATAATGCCATTGTGTTGTAGGGTAGTTGTTGATAATGCCAGTGTTCCAGGGTAGTTGTTGCTAATGCCACTGTGTTGTTGGGTAGTTGTTGATAATTCCATTGTGTTGTAGGGTAGTTGTTGATAATGCCGCTGTGTTGTTGGGTAGTTGTTGATAATGCAACTGTGTTCTAGGGTAGTTGTTGATAATGCCACTGTGTTGTAGGGTAGTTGTTGATTATTCAACTGTGTTGTAGGGTGGTGTTGATAATGCCACTGTGTTGTTGGGTAGTTGTTGATAATGCCACTGTGTTGTAGGGTAGTTGTTGATAATGCCACTGTGTTGTTGGGTCGTTGTTGATAATGTCCTGTGTTGTTGAGTAGTTGTTGATAATGCCACTGTGTTGTAGGGTAGTGTTGATAATGCCACTGTGTTGTTGGGTAGTTGTTGATAATGCAACTGTGTTCTAGGGTAGTTGTTGATAATGCCACTGTGTTGTAGGGTAGTTGTTGATAATGCAACTGTTGCAACACTATCCTACAACTGTGTTGTAGGGTAGTGTTGATAATGCCACTGTGTTGTTGGGTAGTTGTTGATAATGCAACTGTGTTCTAGGGTAGTTGTTGATAATGCCACTGTGTTGTAGGGTACTTGTTGATAATGCCACTGTGTTGTTGGGTAGTTTTTGATAATGCCATTGTGTTGTAGGGTAGTTGTTGATAATGCCAGTGTTCCAGGGTAGTTGTTGCTAATGCCACTGTGTTGTTGGGTAGTTGATGATAATTCCATTGTGTTGTAGGGTAGTTGTTGATAATGCCACTGTGTTGTTGGGTAGTTGCCACTGTGTTGTTGGGTAGTTACCACTGTGTTGTGTTCTGTGCATCGTTAGGAATATGAAAAACACATGTACAATCATTTCCCTAAACAAAATGGCCATTCACTACCTCACTACCACAAATAGGCTGCTTTCATCAGTTCAAAATCAATGTTTTAAAATCTTTCCTGAGTAGTTTTTAAAAGAGGTTGGACGCATAGGTTGGGGGGTTCCTGAGAAATAAGCGGCCATACAAAGTTTGGTCAGCATAGGTAAAAATGGAAGCCACTATTTTGTAGTAGTGATGTTTGTAATATGGTTTTTTGTAGGGCCGCTTACTTCTCAGGAACGCCCCGAGCCAATCCAAACTAAACTTTGCAATAAGCAAGAGAATAAGAGAAGAACCATTACATTGGAGCACTGCTATTGGGTGCCCAGGCCCTTCTTCATGGGGAACCCAGCACAGCTATTGGGTGCCCAGGCTTTGCTTCACGGGGAACCCAGCACTGTTATTGGGTGCCCAGGCTTTGCTTCATGGGGAACCCAGCACTGTTATTGGGTGCCCAGGATTTGCTTCACAGCGAACCCAGCACTGTTATTTGGTGCCAAGGCCCTTCTTCATGGGGAACCAAGCACAGCTATTGGGTGCCCAGGCTCTTCTTCATGGGGAACCCAGCACTGCTATTGGGTGCCCAGGCTTTGCTTCATGTGGAACCCAGCACTGTTATTGGGTGCCCAGGCCCTGGGTGCCCAGGCTTTGCTTCATGGGGAAACCAGGACTGTTATTGGGTGCCCAGGATTTGTTTCATAGGGAACCCAGCACTGTTATTTGGTGCCAAGGCCCTTCTTCATGGGGAACCCAGTACTGTTATTGGGTGCCAAGGCCCTTCTTCATGGGGAACCCAGCACAGCTATTGGGTGCCCAGGCTTTGCTTCATGGGGAACCCAGCACTGTTATTGGGTGCCCAGGATTTGCTTCATGGGGAACCCAGCACTGCTATTGGGTGCCTAGGCCCTTCTTCATGGGGAACCCAGCACAGCTATTGGGTGCCTAGGCTTTGCTTCATGGGGAACCCAGCACTGTTATTGGGTGCCCAGGCTTTGCTTCATGGGGAACCCAGCACTGTTATTGGGTGCCCAGGCCCTTCTTCATGGGGAACCCAGTAGAGCTATTGGGTACCCAGGCTTAGCTTCATGGGGAACCCAGCACTGTTATTGTGTGCTTAGGCCCTTCTTCATGGGAACCCAGCACTGCTATTGGGTGCCCAGGCCTTTCTTCATGGGGAACCCAGCACAGCTATTGGGTGCCCAGGCTTTGCTTCATGGGGAACCCAGCACTGCTATTGGGTGCCCAGGCCCTTCTTCATGGGAACCCAGCACTGCTATTGGGTGCCTAGGCCCTTCTTCATGGGAACCCAGCATTGCTGCTTAGGCCTTGCTTCATGGAGCCAAGCTAGTGTGCAATGGAGAAATAAGCTAATTTTAGGCCTCTTATGGGTTGTTTTTGGGGGGGGGGAGAATTTTCGCTGCCCTGTATGTAGTAGAATCCACCTCATATCAGGTACCTACATGGTTGGATTTTCATTGCATTCTAGAACGTGACTGTGATCAAACACTTGCGTCACGTCACTTGTTTTTGTATGTTTCAAGCTGGTGTGGCATTCTGAAGAACTAGTTATAACACCAGTGCATGGTGTGTTCAACACTCAGGCCATCTCTCTTACTAACCCGGCAGTGCCAGGTACTGTAGAGGCCTCATGGGCTGATCAGACAAAACTTGGCGTGGTGTTCAAGGACCACCCAAGGAAGGCTTTAAGCCAAACATTTTAGTTTAAATATTGTTTTGGGAATGGAGGAAAAGGCTCATATTTGACGCTTTTTGCGGTATTTTGGCCATCCTGTAAGTTGGTTTCCCTAATCGTCTAACCAGATACTCCAGGCACCAGGCAGGGAGGATCAAGTGCCTTTACGGGTGATTTTTTGCCTTTTAGAATGGAGGAAATAGCTCATTTTAAGCCCCTCTTGTAAGTTTTGGTGTTATTCTTGCCACCCTGTAAGTAGATTCATCTCATATCAGGTACCCTTCTGGTGGGATGTTGCATTGTTGGAATATGACTGTGATCAGTACTTGTGTTGTTTTGTCCGGGCAATGCCAGTACCCCTGCTAGTGTATATGTGCCAGTACCCCTGCTAGTGTATATGTGCCAGTACCCATGCTAGTGTATATGTGCCAGTACCCCTGCTAGTGTATATGTGCCAGTACCCCTGCTAGTGTATATGTGTACCAATGATTGGCCCACTTTGTGCCATCTGGTCACAATGTGTTATACGGGGGAGGGGATCATACAGAACCCCCCCATCCATTTAGACAGGCAAATATTATTAGCATGCGATTTGCCTTGAAAACTTCCATGATTTCTTCAAAGGGAGCATCACTCACTTGAACTCCTCCCACCCCCTCGTAAAAGTAGCTGGACTGTGGAAATAATTTTAGGCAGACAAACATCCTAGCAAAAGATCCTGTAGGAACTCTGATGGGTGTGGTCATACCAGTGATCCCTTAAATGTTATATATATATATATATATGCTGGGCTTGTCATGCTACTCCACTGCACATGTAGAACTGACAGGAGAGATGGCTACTATTTGATGCAACAAAGAGGCAACGTAATAAGATTAATGGCTAGACGAGTAAGGAGAGAAAGCAGTCTGGCGGACTGAAACAGAACTTGACTCATTTCTATTTCCATTTTTAATAGCATAAATTACTATATGGGGAGGTATATATAGTCGATGATCATTACCTTGTGTTCTGGATGCGGTACAGCAAAACTAGAGCTCTGTCTGGATCCTGCATAAAAAGTGGAGTGGAAAAACATGGTCATGCACTATCAGATCAGATATGGACATCTTTTGTTTGGCACAAATACATACACACACATACACGCACACACACACATATATATATATACATACTGTCGAAAGAAGTTACTAGTTCGATTCCAATTCAGGTGGTAATACATGTCCTAGGAAGAGAGGAAATAACTAAATCAGCACATAACAAATGAATGACGTATGTGAAGATTACCCAAAAGCTATGCCGTGAACACAGGCTTTTAAATCTATTTTAAAAGTTTTTATGTTAGTGCGGATTTTTTTTTGGCAGGTGTGTGTGTGTGTGTGTGTCAAGATGACATCATGACAGCTTGCAGCGAGCGCTCAAGTAGTCACAACTCAATGTCTGAGAAGTTCCACCAGACAAGCGTGTACTTTTTTTTGCTTGGATGGTTCCACCACTTGGCCTGTTTGGTTGCCATGCTTCTTTCTGCCTCGAGAGAGCTAAAGCTAAGTCTTGCCTAGCACACAAATTTACTTTCTGGTAAACTCTTAGTATATATGTGCTTTGTCTAACTCTAAAGCTTTAGCAAATTTAGCCTCTAGAAAGGTCAAGACAAGTTGTTGTTGTTTACACATCAGGAAATATTATCAGCACTGGCTGTTGCAGGTCCAGCAGCTGGTCAGCAAGAAAATGAGCTCTTAGCACGAGCAATCACTAACAAACAAATAAGATTAGAACCAACAGCGAAGTGTGCACATGACCAACAGCAATGGGATATTTAATACACCATGGAGTGTGCCAGTAACTCACACTGGTTTGACCTTTGCAAAATGGCCACTACAACACATGCACAACAAAACAGCTCACATGTCAGTTAGAGCTCACTTTGGCAGCTCAGCTTCTTAATAACCTAAATGATGGCTTCTTAATAAACCTAAATGATGGCTTCTTAATAACCTAAATGATGGCTTCTTAATATCTTAATAACCTAAATGATCGCTTCTTAATAACCTAAATGATGGCTTCCACTGATTTTAAACTTGCAGTGTGCCTTGAATCCTTTGCTGAAGCAGCAAACCAGCAGTTGAAAAATGTGACATTTGTCTTCAAGGACCTTGTATTTATCTGTTTCTTTGCATCTATCTCTTTCTCCCGCCCCATAACTCAAGTACCTTTATAATAATGTTACTACCATGTGTATGTGCGCGCGTGTGACTCCCAACGGTCCAATGCTGGCAATGACTAATTTTGTTACTCGGTTCAGTAAAACACGAAGCACAATAGCAAACCAATCACCATGCTTGTGTGTCAGCAACACCATGCTTGTCTGTCAGCTGGAGGAATTTGGATTTTAAGGGGGGACATAATGTCAAGCACTTATCAACATCAATAAGAACAATTTCTAAGGTGGTGGGGGGGGGGGGGGGGGGGGGGGGAAAGGTTCCAAGGGGGGTGGGGGCAGCCGCCCCCACCCCTGCCCCCCTAAATGAAACCCTGTCAGCAACACTAGGCCTGTGTGTCAGCAACATCAAGCCTAGTTGGGCCGAGTGAGCAGCCGCTGCCTGTTCTGTTGCAAAGAAGGAATGGTTGGTTGGTTTACTGAGAAGCTTACTCTGTCAGCTCAGACATTCAACAAGACAGGTCACTTTGTCATCCATGAATGTATGTGCATATGTGTGCATCTTCTAGTGAAAGACAAGGTCAAGTATAACACCTGCTAAGATGAATGCGTGTGCATATGTGTGCATCTTCTAGTGAAAGAGTATAACACCTGCTAAGTTGAATGCATGGGCATATGTGTGCATCTTCTAGTGAAAGACAAGGTCAAGTATAACACCTGCTAAGATGAATGCGTGTATGTGTGCATCTTCTAGTGAAAGACAAGGTCAAGTATAACACCTGCTAAGATGAATGCGTGTGCATATGTGTGCATCTTCTAGTGAAAGACAAGGTCAAGTATAACACCTGCTAAGATGAATGTATGTGCATATGTGTGCATCCTCTAGTAAAAGACAAGGTCAAATATAATACCTGCTAAGATGAATGCGTGTGCATATGTGTTCATCTTCTAGTGAAAGACAAGGTCAAGTATAACACCTGCTAAGATGAATGTATGTGCATATGTGTGCATCCTCTAGTAAAAGACAAGGTCAAGTATAACACCTGCTAAGATGAATGCGTGTATGTGTGCATCTTCTAGTGAAAGACAAGGTCAAGTATAACACCTGCTAAGATGAATGCGTGTATGTGTGCATCTTCTAGTGAAAGACAAGGTCAAGTATAACACCTGCTAAGATGAATGCGTGTATGTGTGCATCTTCTAGTAAAAGACAAGGTCAAGTATAACACCTGCTAAGATTGGAGATACACTTAGCAGATTTAAAATTCTTGAGGAGGGAAACGATTTATAGTGAGGGGGGAAAATTTCTCTAAGATGTATATATCATGAAATATATATTGGATTTACTTGTCCAAAAAGAAAGGAAAAAAGAACACATTGACTCTTTACCATTTAAATAATGACCACCAATATTAACTGCCACCAATATTAACTGCTAGCAAACTATAATTCAACAAAACAGTGACCATTGTTGGATATTGCACAGATCGCAGTTCATAATTGTGTGGTGGTCATAGCCTTGTCCCATGGTGCACTACATGGAGTTAATAATCTGACTCAGTTCTGCGTAGCATGAAACAAGATCAGTGTGACATGTAGATACACTTACTCGCATCAAATGTAGCCAATTTACAGAATCCGGGGTCGTTAATGTTACACGACATGATCTTGTTCAGAGAATAATCCCACACATGTACGCTTCCACCTCGAGATTGACTATTAGCACAGGGGAAGGAGGACAGGTACTCTGAGAGATAAATCTACTTAGAATCTTCTCCACAAACTGCCGAAAATGAGGTGCATAAACACAGAAATGATGATATACAAACAAGTGTGAACAGTTGGACACTATACCTCAAACTAGGTGCGACTTCACTCTCCACCTACCATGACATATGCATGTATGCACAGTACCTACCTACCATGACATATGCATGTTACCTAGCATGACATATGCATGTATGCACAGTGCCTACCTACCATGACATATGCATGTATGCACAGTACCTACCTACCATGACATATGCATGTTACCTAGCATGACATATGCATGTATGCACAGTACCTACCTACCATGACATATGCATGTATGCACAGTACCTACCTACCATGACATATGCATGTTACCTAGCATGACATATGCATGTATGCACAGTGCCTACCTACCATGACATATGCATGTATGCACAGTACCTACCTACCATGACATATGCATGTTACCTAGCATGACATATGCATGTATGCACAGTACCTACCTACCATGACATATGCATGTTACCTAGCATGACATATGCATGTATGCACAGTGCCTACCTACCATGACATATGCATGTATGTACAGTGCCTACCTACCATGACATATGCATGTATGTAAGGTTGAGGCTGCAGTTATAAATCACAGTCAGAAAGACTTATAAAACAGGTAAATGTGTTCTTAATTAAATACTCCACATACCACATACACAGCTAGCTGGATAGTCTCAAAAGGGGGGGGGGGGAGTCATAGATGGTGAATAACAGAGGTTCCAGGGGAAATATTCACAGATGGTGATTAGCAGAGGGTTCCAGGGGAAATATTTACAGATGGTGATTAGCAGAGGGTTCCAAGGGAAATATTCACAGATGGTGATTAGCAGAGGGTTCCAAGGGAAATATTCACAGATGGTGATTAGCAGAGGGTTCCAGGGGAAATATTCACAGATGGTGACTAACAGAAGAGTTCCAGTTGGGATATAGGCAGGCCAGCCAGAGGTGGCACTACAATTCTACACAGAAGTAACCATTGGCTACCACTCACAAAGATACGTGGACATGGAGAGAGGCTACTAATTATGAGCCAAAGACTCATAGCAATGCATATCAGCCAAGGTAGAGTGAAGTGATTGCAGTGGCTAGGTGAACACTACCTCATGCATAAATCATATCAGCCAAGGTAGAGTGAGTGCTTGCAGTGGCTAGGCGAACACTACATGCATAAAAAGTATTACGCAACTTTGCTTTCATTATTTAACCTTCTCACCGTCAGATCGCTGGGAGTGTTTAAAATTATGGTCTGGTTTAGTGACCATGATCTGATCACAAAATGTGAATATCATTATCCAAATCATAACAACTAAAGTTATTTTTGCATAATGCAGAATTTATTGCTTACAAACATTCAGCGATCATTTGTTACAAACACATAGAGCTATAGGTAGCTAAAGTGCTACAGACAGGTGGAGCATATTATATACTGTCACTATAGCGATGTCATCAACATAATATATATTGCTAATTTTTTTCTATCCTGTCCTTTTTCAACAAAACATAGACCACGCCTTACCCATCACCACCGCATACCACACACCACACATACAAATATGATTATACCTGCTACATATGACAATATTTGTGAGAGTATGGAGAACATGGAAGCAAAAGAGAGGCTAGTCCTCTAGCATCATCATCAATCTATACACATAATGTACAATTTCAACTGAACAAAGTCCTAGGATATACTGCGAAGCTAGTTATAGGGACTACCCACATTTTACCCGGGAAAAAATAACTACTACCAGGCTAATACTATACCTAGATCCCATTTACAAACCTGAGGAATCTTCATATCTACTATGCCTTCCTGACCAAGCCATCACTTATTCCTGTAGTGCTAAAGCTCATACACTGGCGTTCCAAAAGTTTCTATGATTGTGACCATCTTATCCAAGGCTCCATGTTGGGAAGAAGGCTCTCCCAAGTAAGAAAGGATGCCACAGTCCTTTCCTTTGCTGGAGTCATCTTCAGACGAGCAAAGCGTACAGTCTGTCACTAGCAAATTGACTTCTGCTAGACTTAGTTGCCTTGTCATTTTTTGGGTTGTCAAAACTACGAATGGTTTGCATTTTAAGAAGCCCCCTTAATTACCAGAAAGTAACACACTTCAAATTCGGTGCCTAATAAGAGCAGGAAATAACTATGACATAAAAATGGTTGCAAATAAACGATCGCGTGCTTGTTTTTCCGACCAACCACACCTAGAGCACCATATGGGGCTGTTTTGACGGCAAGTGGGTAAGAAGCTACCTCTGGAAATGCTATAATGAGATTCATAATGGAATTAACCCGCAAACTTTAGACCTAATGTAAATTATCCTAGTTTAATTAAGAGGAGTTTGTAGTTTGCCTAATGCCTTTGAGATGCTCCATGATGGAGCATGCTGGAGAAAGTGGAGAACAGCTCTCCATTGGTAGAGAGATAGAAGCTTATGGTAATCAAGTACCAGTTGCAAGTAACAATTCTTTGGCAAACCTAGGAAGGAACCAGCCGCCATAATAAAGTGGTACAATTGGCAAGGTCATATCGAGGTCATTAAGGTCATATCGAGGTCATTTGCAACTACTTTTTCAAGATTTGTAAAGTCAACGGACGTGCTTCATAGCTCCATATCAAGACACTTCATTGATGTTCATATGTTACTCGGCACAAAGGGACACAGACATTCCTACCTCAGTACTCTACTCTCTTGATTGATGCAGCAGGTATCGACTAGCACCACTGAACCTGTAAGATCGGCATGGCAACATGACCTTTTGGACTTCAGAGACCACAAATGTATCGTTCCTGATGATGACCTGTAGCAGTGACCAATATCTGATAGATATGCCAGTACATTGAGTAGAGATAGAACGTGGCAGGGTACTTGTCATCATCTGGCCATGAGGAAGGTGGGACTGACACATTGTGTCTGGTGTCTTAATTGGGGGGTGGTGGCAAGCCACGTATATAGTAATACTTGTATAAACGCAGAGATGAGGTTTATTAGTTATTGTTATGGTTCACTATCTATTGCGAAAGTTAACATTACACAGAAATAAAATAATTGGCATTTAAATCGAAGCACACAAGTTACAAAGTGGCCATTTTCCCCTTCCAGGTAGCAAACTAGCACACCTAAAAATGACAACCACAAAAACATGCCTGAACCTCATTTCTTCCCTGCCTTCTCTCACACACATAGTTTTCATAGCGTAGGTTACAGCAAAATATGCACACCAAATTTCTCAAAGACTATGCCTAACCTTCCTAGAAAAAAAAGGTTAAAAAAATCACCAATTTGTGACTTGAAGCAGCAGCCTGGAGCAGCTATGTATCATATATGTATATGATATATACATAATGCATATACATACATGTATATGTACAGTATACATATGATACATATATATTATATGATATATAGATATATGTATATATATACAGGTATATATATTTGTCAAAAAAATAAGTGTAGGCCACAAACATTTATACCATTACCTATTAATATAATGTACTCAAAAACAGCATAATATTGGATATAAAGTAAAGGGAGCTTAAATATTAGTGGTCTGTTGGTAAATTCCTGTTTTATTTCTTGTCAATCAAATTTTTTGTGTTTTAATAAGTAAAACATTTTCGTCTACTAGTATCATTTTCTAACTTATCCCCACCACCACACACACCCTCCATTACACACCCACCACCACACACCACCACCACCACACACAAACCCCACCACCAGACACACCCACAACTTTTGTATAATAGGTTTAAATACCCAACATTTGATAAAAGATCATCAGAGCAATAAACACGCTCATGCATGTTCAACCTTAGTTGACGTAACAAAATTACAATGACCTCAATAATCAACTTGAAATTTACTCTCTCGATGTTTCGACTAGATGGTTGCTGGATGCTTTCACTGCTTTGGAAAGCTAGCTCACCTGAGGTATATAAATAGCAGGTGTATCAGCAGCAGCTACAGTCTGCAGCAGCAGTTGTCTACTATCAAATAAGTGAGCAGTCTGTGGCTATAGAGACAATCCGGTTCTTCTAAGAGAAAGATCAACAGCATGGCCTAACAACCAGGTATTGTCATGTGTCCTTACTTGTAGTATACACGGGTACAATCATGCAAGACATGACAAATGGGGGTTTGTGTAGAATACAACAGGAAGAAACAAGCATCTAAAAGTGCTGGAGTCCCAGAAAACAATTTGACAGTATTGCAGTTCTTCACCACTCATCTATAATTGTATACATGTGTATAACAACAATTTAAAATTAGAACAAAAATATTTTTATAACAAAAACAAAACTTAATTGGATCGTTCTGTCAAAACAAAAGCAAGCAAACAGAGAATGCACCACGCAGACCACAACTAACGGAAAATGCACCCATGTAGACCACAACTAACTGAGAATGCACCACGTAGACCACAACTAACAGAGAATGCACCCATGTAGACCACAACTAACAGAGAATGCACCCACGTAGACCACAACTAACAGAATGCACCCACGTAGACCACAACTAACAGAGAATGCACCCACATAGACCACAACTAACAGAGAATGCACCCATGTTATGATGTAGACCACAACTAACAGAGAATGCATCCACGTAGAACACAACCAACAGAGAATGCACCCACATAGACCACAACTAACAGAGAATGCACCCACATAGACCACAACTAACTGAGAATGCACCCACATAGACCACAACTAACTGAGAATGCACCCACATAGACCACAACTAACAGAGAATGCACCACGTAGACCACAACTAACAGAGAATGCACCCACGTAGACCACAACTAACAGAGAATGCATCCATGTAGACCACAACTAACAGAGAATGCACCCACGTAGACCACAACTAACAGAGAATGCACCCATGTAGACCACAACTAACAGAGAATGCACCCACGTAGACCACAACTAACAGAATACACCCACGTAGACCACAACCAGCTAAACAAAACTACATTGAAAACGTATAATTATTATACGGAGTTTACATGGTTGTATGTGGATCTATGGTAAAGGATGGTCCAACTGGTTGTGGTCAACGTGACACTGGCTTGTTTTCTTCCGTTTCTGACAGGTCAATCTAAATACAGTTTTTATTTAAAAACATGTGTAGTGTACAATAGGTCATCCAGTGACATATTTCAATAAATAAGTGTGTATGTGTGTGTGTGTGTTATAGATTCGGGCCACCTTTAGACCAAACCATATAATTATGATTAACCCTTGGCCAAGTAGGCCATGCCAGCCACCTCCCCCCTTATGGCCAAACTCAAGATACCCCTACTTCTGGTGCTAAATCGAATTTATTTGTCAATTAGTGCCAAAACTGAATACTTTGGGCCTACCCACGTCATAAAAAATTAGAAAGCTGTTTCCCCCCAGTAAGGTCCTGGACCTGTCCCCCACCCCCTCTCACAGGCCATGCCTTCAAAAAGCTTTTTATAATGGCTATATGTTCAAACAAGGGCAGACAGAGTAAGAACTTTCGTACATTAAGGTCAATTTAGGGAGGGCAGGTCAGGAATATCCCACCCAGAGGGCAGGTATTCCTGCTAGTGTATAACTTTAGTCGCAGAAGACTCCAAATGCCTTGCAACAGCTTAACCCCTTCACGATTGTGGAAAAGAGCCGTGGGTAAGGCTTTTCATCCATGACAACCAGGTTAGCTCACATGCTGTTGAATTGGGTAAAGATTGTTATTGTCCAAAACATGCCTCAAACCATGCCATGTTCTATGCAGCTGAATTTAAACTGAGCAGTAAGTTGGCCAATTTACTGATGAATATGTAATCTTCTAAGAAAAAGTAAGCAAGCAATTATATGCATATATGCATGTGTATTTTAGGGGAAAAAACATGGTAAAGAACAACATCTGCTAGTTGTCCTGAGCAACTCTTGTCAAGTCCTTGAAGGAGGCCAAAGCTGATCTCTAGCTGACTCTTAAGAACGTTTGATATGTGCCAACCTGTGTAGTGTATAAAAAATGAGACAAGTGTTTAACACGAGTGGTTCATCTCTGGTCATTGGTTTATTTCTTTTGGTGCCACTTGTGAAATGTCACAATGTAGAACTGGAAAACAAATGAAGAGGAAAAAACGGGGGAAAAAACACTATAAGTATAGGATAGCCTATACAAGAGTCGGTTATGCGCCTATGTAACCTCCGAGTTTGCGGTTATCCCGAGGCGAAGCCGAGGAATGTAACAGCAAACGTGTAGGTTACACTGGCGCATAACTGACTCTTGTGTATAGGCTATCTTACTTATACTACATTGCGCATGCGCTAAACTACATGCGGTTAAAAGTGTAGGTTACGCGCCTATGTAACCTATAGTTATTAACCAATCAGATCAGCCACAGGTCATGTGATGTAGTATAAGCAAGAATAATTATTGAATTGACTGGTCAAAAACAAAGGAAACATGATTGTAACAATATACACCATAACCAGTTATTTCATTATATACACCAATCAGAGATATACACCAATCAGAGATAATATTGATGTATACGATTTTGGTAAATGGTTGTGGTCTACATTTCCTCCATTTACAATATGGTTTTTATTTTACATTTCTGTTAAAAAAAATGCACAAATGGCCCTTAGCAATCACAGATTATGGACTGCATCATTGGTTTGTGGCACAATTTTACTGACAGCAAACAGGCTAGGGCTATACAGACACAAATATAAATATCACCACTACACAATTTAACAGCATTGTTAATAAAACAGCTTACAAATATTCAGGAAATATCTGTTGTTGGTATTTGGGATACTTGTAAAACAAATTGTTTTTGTTAATTGATGCAAGATAATTTATTATCTTTTCTTTACTTTATATCTTTTCTTTACTTTATATATGTCTATAGCTTCCCAACAAAATATATTGAGATTTGTAAAATCATAAAATATATATTAAATAAAACAAAGTGAAAAAGAGCAATTTAAAAACAAACAACAACAGACAAACAAAAAAAAAAGGGTTAGAAACAAGATAGAAACAAAGATAGAAACAAGTCAGAAACAAGACAGAAAGCAAACAAGTCCCCAATTTGTGATACGATTGAAGACCACTACCCACTATATACAAACATATTAGTGACCTTTACCTACTTAGGAATCAGAACATCCCAAGCAGCACCACATAATGTTCACTCAAACTTCAGAGATACTTGGAATCCAACAAGGGTAAATGTATAGATAGCGACATCTAGATAGCAAATATATTAAGCTTGGGTGCTACTTACCCCGAAACTATCCCCGCCCCCTCCTCTCCAACGTTGACATATTTCAAGCTTGTAATTCCACCAGAACATGGACGAAATGAGTACAGAAGATCTGGAGACGATTTGGCCATATCTAAGGTCATCACTATTCGGAATCCATGTCCAAGAGACCTTCCGCGCGCGCGTATACCTCGCTCGTTCTCTCTCTTTCCTCTCTCGCGACTGCGCCAAAACAAAACGCGCGGGTTGATTAATCAAAATCGTGTGATATCGTCATCCGACACGAGTCGCGCGAGCTTGCCTGTATCAGGAGTCCAGTGGCTTTCTGGTTGCGCTGAGAAAAATACTCATGGAGTTTTCTGAAGGAATTATTACAAGTATTATTGGTGTGGCTTGTATCGCTTGTATCGTAGGATTATCACAAATCTTGAGACGTTTTAAATCACAGGTTTCCTATTTGTTTTTTCCTAGTCTGAATGTGGTTCTATTTATCATTCATCTTTCCCTTGTAGAGATTCTATCATCATATTGTCCCATCATCTGGAGAAGCTGATTGTTATAGTGAGGTTGTTATTGTTGGTGGTGGTATTCTGGGCTCTGCACTTGGAGCAGCTTTAGCTCAGGATGGCCGTGTAGTTACCATAGTTGAAAGAGATTTATCCAAGCCTGATAGAATTGTTGGAGAGCTCCTACAACCTGGTGGTTACAGGGCACTCACCAAACTTGGATTGAAAGGTAAACATTTATAATGTAATGATCAAAGACTCATCCTTGGCCCTGTGTCTCATGTAACGCCAAGTTTGTACTATTAGCATGCAAGAAGAGTGTTAATTAAATTTAAATGAAGCATGTTCATTTTGTCAGCAAGTGTTGGTTACATTCCAATGTAAGAAATACTTAATAATTTTTACAAGATAATTTCTATATGAGTTTACCTAAACTGGTTACTGAGTTGAAATGATAGGAATGTATGAGAATGGAAGAAGCTTAATGGATAAACTTTGTGGAGCAACCATTTTGTGGTAAGATGTAGACTTTGCTATTTTTTCACTGAATTAAATCAAATGTTCACTATATTTGGCCAACCCAAGCAGCCATCTGATTTCAACACACAAAATACTGGTATTTTGTTTGCATGCAATATAAGTGGGCATCAATTGTTGAGTCCACAAATTTGTATTGTATTTGTTATAGATGCAGTGGAAGATATTGATGCCCATACTGTTTATGGATATGTCATTCATAATCAAGGAGCCAGTGTTGAACTAAGTTATCCATCAGATGATAAAGGGAACATCATTACTGGTAGATCTTTTCATCATGGACGATTTGTCATGGGATTGCGTCGAGAAGCTAGGAAGAAGGGGTAAACCATTGTACATGTAGTGAATACTTTAATATGTTTTACACAAATTATAATAGTGCAAGATTCATAGAGGGAATTGTATCTTCCCTGGTGGAGGATAAACATGGAAATATTGTTGGAGTAAATTACAAAGAGAAGGAATCTAAATGTTACAAGGTGTGTATGCAGTGATTATTACTTGCGTGTATGCATCATATTTTTGTGTGTCAATCACTTGTTCTTCCCTTTGGTGCCCCATACTGCTCTTGTTCTTAATTTTTTGTTCTTAATTTTTTGTAGTATATACAAGCGGACTTGACTATAGTTGCTGATGGATGTTTTTCAAAATTTCGGAAAGACTTTAATCCATCCACAATTATTGTTCCATCTCAGTTTGTTGGTATCATACTACATGACTGTCCTCAGCATAAATTTGGTCATGCTGAGATTGTGTTGTCATCACGAGGACCAATGCTAATCTACCAAATCTCTAGCAAATGTACACGAATCTTGATTGATATTAATGGGAAAATGCCAACCGATTTGAACAAATTCATGAAGGAGGAAATTCTACCTCAACTACCTGGTACAGGCACATTATTCTAATTGCTTATGTTTTACTTTGTTAACATGAATGTGTTCTTTAAAAATGATAATAATGCAGGTGTTATGCAGGCACCCTTTGAAGAAGCAATCAAGATGAAAGGATTTCGATCCATGCCAAACAGCTTTCTACCAGCTGCTATAGACATTAAACCAGGTGTTCTTCTCCTTGGTGATGCTTTTAATATGCGACATCCATTGACTGGTGCAGGCATGACTGTTGCCTTGATTGATACACTAATGTGGAAAGATCAGCTTCAGTCAGTGCCAAATCTCAAGGATTATTCACGTATGGTATCTCTTCAGAAAGAATTTTTGTGGAAACGTAAACAATCTCATTCATTTGTTGTTAATGTTTTGGCTCAGGCTCTCTATGCATTGTTTTCAGCTACTGATAGTAAGTTGGCAACCATTTGTAATTTCTACTAGATAAATCCTACTTGCCATTTATGATAAATTTCCCCCCCCCCCTTTCAGATAGTCTCAACCTTTTAAGAGAAGCATGCTTTTCTTACTTCAAGCTAGGTGGAAGAGCAGCATCTGATCCAGTGGGCTTGTTATCAATGTGAACCACGTTATTTTTTCCAATGATACTTCATTATTATATGCTGTTGTTCTTCTCACAGATTATATCCTAGTCCAATTCTCCTCATCGGTCACTTCTTTGCTGTTGCACTTTATGCAGTGTACCAGATTATAACAACATATAAGATATACCAGCTCCACTATGCAGTTTTCATTGCAGCTGAAACATTTGTTAAAGCCTGTCGAATTATTTTTCCACTGATTATATCCGAATTCAAGAACTATTTTGTATGATATTTGTTTTTATCAATGCCTTGCTGATTATTGTCATAGATATATACTAGCTGTAGTAATCACTTTATAGCTTGAATGGATCAAGTAGAATGGGATCTGGGGTAAAAGCAAGATGAAGAGAGGGATTGGAAACACCTGCAATGAAGTGGTCGGAGGCGCATGTCTCTGTTAATCCCTCGATGCTTAATTTAATTTTTTAAATTTTTTAAAAACTTAGTGGAGCTATCATACACTACGTATACTTAGTTGAATGAGTTGCTAAGCATCAATTGACCTCATCACATCTGGTAGTTTGCCTTTATGAATCTTATTATAGTAGTTCATGTAGGACACTACACACTATATAACTTCTTTAAGGGTTGTCATGCCATTGCTGCTGACTTATCAAAGAGACCCCAGAAGTGATTTGTAGAATTGTTCTAAGAAGGAGAAAAATTAATGTCACCTTTTTATTATTGTGAATATCTGTAGCTTTTGCTGACAAGTACATAATGCAGACCATGGTTCTACAACATAAAGCAATACTGACCATAGTTCTATATACCTAAAGACAACATAAACAATACTGACCTAGAAGACAACATAAAGCAGTACTGACCCTAGTTCTACCTAAAACTAACATAAAACAATACCGACCTAGAAGACAACATAAAGCAATACTGACCCATGGTGTACACACCACCATTTCTTGCCCATCAATCTCAGGGGCGTACCCAGCGCGCACCGTACAGAATGGAGAAAAAAATGGGGAAAAAATGGGGGAAAAAATGGGGGGAAAAGGAAGAAAAAAGGTGTGGCCACAAGAGTAATCCACATGCGCGCATGCAGTGCCACCTCGTGTTCCATGACAGAAGTTCTCAAGCTAGCTCAGTGACTGTGTGGTTGATTTTTGATTTGAGCTGCCAACTATACACATCTCAGCAGAAATGCCACCGAAAAAGAAGCAGAGAATTACACTTTTTGACTTCAAGAAATCGAATAAACTGAAGGCTCTCTGCCAGACACGCTGGGTGGAGAAACATCAGATATTCATGGTAGGAAGATTTATGACTATACCCAATTATGATACTGACATCTATTGTGACTTAAAAAAAAAAAATGTGACCACAATGATGATGATAAGTAGCTATGATAGTAAATAAAGTATGATAGTAAATAAAGGGACATGACAACAATGATAGAGCATAATGATGATATTTATCTTACTTCAGGATGTGCACGAAATGTACGAGCCTCTTGTCAACTGCTTGGACAACATTTGCTTGGCTGGACTGACTAAGTGGGATAGAGAAACTCTGAGCAAAGCTCATGGCCATCTCTCTAAACTTACGAGTTCTGACTTCCTTGCTGCCTTCGAGACTGTGCGATATTGTTTCTTGTGAGTCATGCAACAAATATAAAAATAATTATTACAATCAGATGAAGAATGCATTAGATGAAGAATGCAACTATTTAACTTTTAAAAGTTAGCAAAATACTTGTTTTCTTTTTCAGAAAAGTTCCACATTACAGCAAGTGGTGTGCATCCTATAATCTAAATCATTCCTTCAAACTTTGTGCATTTTTTTAAGGTTTACACACATGTCCAAAATGTTACAAGGAGCTACAATGGAAATATTGTCTGCATATGGAGAAATCGTGAAAAAGAAATCCAAGCTGCAGGAGGTGCTGCGTGATTGTGAAACTACCTTTGCTCAGAAAGTTTACTGCCATATGGTGACTAGAGAAGCGCTATGCGCCGTCATAGAACAAGATTGAACTGGACCAATAATCAGTGTGCAAGTCATATGATGATAGCAATAACTGAGGCAAGGTAAGGGTTGTCAATTAGGTAAGATCGCTAAATGGAATATTGTGTGTGGATGATATTACATATCTAACTAAAGGTCGCTAAATGGAATATTGTGTGTGGATGATACTACATATCTAACTATCTCCCCCCAAGTTCACTGTAGGGGAACTGAAAATTCTGTGGTATCATCGTCCATCATTGTCCGTATCTGTCTACCGGGACCTTGATCCTGGTGCTCCGGCGAAGTGGCGGCGGTTGGATGGGTGGTCTGTTCCATGGTGCCATGGGTCCTATCGCTGGGCTGTCGTGGGGCTTGGGTGGTGGGAGTTGGAGGGTTGGCGGTGTCCCAGCAATCGAGGCGTACGATCTTCCCCCTGCCTGTGAAGGTGGGGGCGAGAATTGCAGTTTATTCGGAGCCTGGTGTTGAGCCGGGGGTGGTGCCTGTGGTGTGCCAGGTGTGGTAGGTTGGCGAGATGCCGGCGGCGGCAGAGTCACTGGTGCTGGCGGCGTCGGTGGTGTGGGTGGTGGTGGTGGTGGTGGCGTGGTAGCCACTGGTTGGTTTTGCCGTGGCGGTATGCCTGCCAGCTAGGCGGGTCCGGAGTGCGTCATCGGGTGACAGTTGTGGGGTGCTGTTTCTTCTCAGGTGGCGGCGGTTGCGGGTAGTCAGCCGGCCGTTGCCATCCATCCTGACGGTGTATTGGTGGTACTGGAGCACTTCTGTTACCACACCGGTGTGGTCCCATTTGCCTGGGTGGTGGCCGTGCTGGTTTTGGACATGGACCCGGTCCCCACACCGGAGTGGTGAGAGGCCTCCAGTATGTTCTGTCCACCTTCCGTGTGCCAAGGACTGTCGCTTCCTCATCGCAGCTTGGCGTTGCTTTTCCGAGGGGTCATCCTGGGGTACTTGAAGTTTGTGTGGTAGAATGGGTAGCAGGTCTCTTGTGGGTCGGCCAAGGACACACATCGCCGGTGACATCTTGGTGTCTGGACTTGGGGCGTTGCGGTATGTCAGCAGGGCCTTGAAGAAGGAGGACTTGAGGGTCCCTCCTGGGCCAGTGTTGCCGGTTATCAGGCGTTTCATCGTCTTGACAGCGGTCTCGGCCCTGTTGTTTGAGTGTGGGTGGTATGCTGAGCACAGCCTGTGTTGCACCCCCCAGTCGGTTAGGAATTCTGCTGTTAAGTGGGCAGTGAATTCCGGCCCGCCATCTGTGGTGATGGTATCGGGTATGCCGAAGGAGGCGAATGTCTCTCTTAGTACGGCAGTCAGACCTGCTGCTCCCCCGGTGGCTGGGGCGACTATGGGCCAGCCCGAGAATCGGTCCACCACCACCAGATAGCAGGATCCGGCGTGGTGGAAGTAGTCGGCACATATTGAACCGAACGGGCGGTCAGGTACCTCGGGAGTCGTTGGGGGCAGGTGAGGTTGGGATGGGGCGTTCCCGTTGCATTCTGTGCAGTGGGCGCGGGTCGTATTGATGTCCGACGTCATGCCTGGCCAATACATAGACGATGCTGCTCGGGCCATCATCCCACTCGTGCCCTGGTGTGCAGCGTGGAGGGCTTGCAGGCACTGTTGTCTGAGTGATTGGGGGATGACGATTCGGTCCCCGTAACACACCACGTCGTCAATGATGGTTAGGTCGCCTAGGATGTTGAAGTATGCTTGGATGCTTGGCGGGAGTAGGTCTTTGGCGCTTGGTGGCCCTTCCTCGATTGCTGCCATGAGGTCCTGCATCGTTGGGTCTTCTGTTGTGGCGATTTGCAACTGCTCCCAGCCAATCGGTGTTGCTGAGAGGGCGCTGCACAACGCGATGGGGAGACCATCTCCCTCTTGAAGCGTGCAGGTCGAGCAGTGCACAGTGTTGGGTGGGGTGCTGGGCCCGCCATGGCAGTTGCTGCTTGGTGACTGGACGTCGTCCTGGAGGTGTAGTCTAACCGGTGATCTCGGCCCGGATGGATGGCGAGACAGGGCATCGCTGGTCTGGTTGCGTGTGCCCGGGATGTAGGCCATCCTGAATCGGTAGCGTAGTGTTCGCTCCTTCAGATTCCTGAGGCGAGGGTTCGGGATGTCCTCGAGGCAGCGATCGCCGAATAGTCTGAGCAGTGGCTTGTGATCCACTGCTACGACTAGATCGCTGCACCCGAGGACGAAGTGCCGTGTTCGGTCGAGGGCATCTGCCACCGCCAGTGCCTCGCCCTCCACTGGTGCGTACCGTGATTCGGCCGCGTGGGTGAATCGGGACCCCACTAGTGTCACTCGCCATCCCTCCCGGCAGCAGAATGGGTCGGACGACTGGCACTTGCAGTGTTTTTGCGTTAGCCAGAAGCCGATCCCGTTCTTGCTCCAGTCTGTTGCAAGGCATGTGGGTCGCCCCTTGTCGAATATTTCGACGCCTGCTCGGATGCTGCTGCATATGTGATCCTTTGATGTAGTGAGGGCGTCTGACAGCTTGTCTGTCCATTCGAACGGGGTGGATGGTTTCAACAGCTCACGGAAGGGGAGCATGGCTGCGGTCATGGCAAAAGAGTATGAGACTTGATTTACCAGACCGAACCATGCCCTCACATCGGTGATGCTCGTTGGGGTTGGGAAGTCTCTGATGGCCGCCGTGAATTTGTCTGCTGGGCGGACCTCGGTGGGTGTCACGGTGAATCCGGCGAATTCGACCTTGTCCTTGGCGAAGAGAAACTTGGCCGGGTTGAGGGTGATGCCGTTCCGTGCGCAAATGTCGAGCCACTCGGTTGCCTGATGGAATGCCTCCGTGATGTCTGAAGACCAGAGGAGCGCGTCGTCTACACACTTGGTCTTCGACATCACGTGGGCGACGAGGGCGTCGTAGCGGGATGTATAAGCGTCACCGGAGGCGATGTAGCCCTGTGGTGCCGTCATATATCGGTATCTCCCCCACGGAGTTATGAATGTGGTGAAGTGTCTATCTTCTTCCCTCAGTGCTACGGAGTGGTAGCCATTCCACGCGTCGAAAATGGTCTTTTTGGTTCCGCGTGGAATGGCTCTGGCCTGGTGGAAGGGGGACGGACAGTGGTGCGTCTCTCGCGTGGCATGTTTGTTCAGGGGTTGGAAGTCTATGGTCCTCCTGAGCGACCCGTTCTTCTTGGTGCATATCACCATTCGGTGGCACCAAGTGACGGGTGTGCCCAGGGGGACCTTCTCAATCACACCGAGGCGGATGTCCCTGTCCAGTCCCCTCTTCACCTCCTCCTGCCAGTGGATCGGTATCGGGATCGGGGTGTGGCAGGGTTTTGGGGTGGCTGTTGGGTCTATGTTGAGGGCGAGAGGTGGGCCAGACATCATCGGCAAAGTCTGGTGTTCGCAGATGTTGAAAGTGCTGGACGAATACATCTCGAGTAGGTACTTCTCCAACTTCTCTCGGTTCTCCTCCGTGGCGGGGTATGGCAGTGTGGTTGGCCGCTGTGGAGGTGGTGCCCTGTCTGGGCAATGGCACGGTCTGGCTGTGGCTGGTTTGAGCTCAGGCTGACTGCATTTGGGGGGCTCTGCAGGCAAACTGGGTTTGGTTGCTCCCTTGGCCTGCTTGTCCTGGATGGATGCGGTTGATTGGCCCCGTGGAAAGTCGTTCCGGATCAACCCCAGGTCGGTGCAGGTCGACAGGCTCAGGTACAGTTTGGTTGCTATAGGGCTGATGTATACCATCTGCCGTGTCTCCCTGCCCGACTGGGTCAGTCTGATCCTCGTCAGCGCCGCTCCGATGATGGGGAGTTGGTTGCCACTCGCCGATCTCATTGTGAGTGATGCCGGTATCAGGTCTCTCTTTTCCAGACCAAGGCTTCTCATGAGTCGGGGGCCAGCCAGACAGCTCTGGCATCCCGTATCCGCCAGTGCTGTTGCGGATTGGTTGGAGCCCTCCTTCCTGAGGGTATGGCCGTGTGCTCGGTAGTCGGCTCGGTTCGTGGTGATTGCGACCGTCAGGGTTGGCTGTGGTGGCGATCGGCGCTGGGTCCATGACCCAGATGTCTGATTCCATGTCTGGTGGTGCAGTGCGCCCTCTGTCATATCATGGACCGTTTCGTTTATTGAGTTCCCCAGCTCCATGGTCTGCCAGCACAGTTTTGAGAAGTGGTTGGGGCGGCCGCATGACTGGCATGTCTTGCCATATGCTGGGCACTGTGCCTTCCTGATGGCCGTCCTGGGTGAGGTGCCGTGCCCTTGTCGGCCGCAGAAGTTGCATGTCCCCTTGTCCGTGGTTTTGGGCGGGGTAGCTTGGGGTCTGTTGGTCAAGGGTATTGGTACGCTGTGGTTCTGTGGGCGCTGTTGCTGTTGCCGTTTGTACCCGCTATTCACCGCCTCCTCCCGGTCAGCCCCCTCGTCCAGGGCATTGGCGGATGGAGTTGTGGGTGCCTTCAGCGCAATGGCGGCCCGTTTCCCTGTGGCTTTCTTCTCGACAAAGCGCAGGGTCTGTTCGACGGTCATCCGTTTGGTGGCCTCCTCCATGAGGTCCTCTTGGATGTCGGGATCAGCCATGCCGATGCACAGCTGGTCCGACACCCTGCTCTCACTGTGGTCGACTGTGTGGCCGCAATTGGTGCACCGTTCGTGGAACTCGCACGTCTCTGCCACGCCCCTCAATCGCGATGCGAAGGACCTGAACGACTCGCCTCTGTCTTGCGTTGTGCGGGCGAATGCGAATGTGGCGACCATGTAATTGTCCTCTACCACAGCCATGGCTTTGATGGCTGCCAGGAGCTCGGCTTCCGGTCTCTCCTCAATGGGCGTTGGGCCCTTGGTGGTTCTGGTGAGGTCACGTCGCAGGTTCGGTTCCAGACACTCCAGTAGTTGGATGCCTATGTCGGTTCCGGTGAGTTTGGATGCCCTGGAGTATGTCCTCCATCTGGCCTTGAAATACTGCCACCCTTCAGATGTCTCCCCCGCTGCAATCAGCGGGCGGTCGACGGGCTTTGGCTTCATTGAGCCAGCCTGGTTGTGGTCGATCTTGACATGGGCATCTAGCAGTGCTACTATCACGGCAGGGTCGGTTCCCTCCGGAATGGAGTAGGGGCAGTCGGCTTTGGGACATCTGACTGCCATGTGGGGTGGGCGTTGAATGGAATCGCCTCAGAAACTAGCTTCCCTCCAGCCAGCTGCTCTGCTGGTGAGGTGTACTGAGCTAGCTACTCCAGCTAATCAGTTATTGCTATCATAGAGAAGCGCTATGCGCCGTCATAGAACAAGATTGAACTGGACCAATAATCAGTGTGCAAGTCATATGATGATAGCAATAACTGAGGCAAGGTAAGGGTCGTCAATTAGGTAAGATCGCTAAATGGAATATTGTGTGTGGATGATATTACATATCTAACTAAAGGTCGCTAAATGGAATATTGTGTGTGGATGATACTACATATCTAACTAGTGACAAAGGCCAATGTAAGCAACTCTGAGATCTGCATGCCTCGGGTGTGCGGAAGACAAACTCTGCGCCAGAATTATGATGCGTCAACATCGGAAGTGTATTATAGGATATCAGTCTTTCAGCCATATTTGACTGATTTGATTGCAGAGTTGGACCAAAGGTTCGAAATAACTTGCACTATATTGTAACGATAATGATAATTGTAATTTTATTTTAGGTTCGGTACGATGTCTAAATTTTTTACTCTGGGACTTGGCTCTTCTGCCACAGAACATGGCAATGTGGCTGGATGATGCAGCTGTGACTAACCTGGCCACCCACTTCGCTGACGATCTGCCAGACCCTTCGACTTTCTCAATAGAAGTGGAGCGTTGGAGGCTTCAGTGGGATGTTGAGGAGGATAAGCCGAGCAGCATAGGGAGTACTCTCAAGTCTAGCAAGCTCCAGTTTAGGAAGGCATGCTATCCAAACATTATTAGAATCCTAAAGTTGCTGCTGCTCCTTCCAGTTACCTCAGCTTCTGTGGAGCGTGCAAATTTGGCACTTAAATTTGTCAAGTCGGCCAGCAATGACGAGAACCGACTTAATGCCCGCCCTTCTTCTGCTCTTCTGTCATAGAGTTCTGACAGACAGCATAAACCTTGATAACGTCATAGACCGATTTGCAAAACTTAAGCCACGGAGAATGCTGCTACTCAATCCTCTCAACTAGTCCCATTAATCATTTATTTTTGTCATATGATGTACTTTATATAATGTAAATACCGGTGATTTGATCGGTTAGCTATATGGACATATTTCTAAGATATATTTTTTAATTGGTGCCAGCCATTCTGATCACAAATTGGTTTTCCGCATGCAGCAATACACTTAATTGAGCTATATACCCTATTCTATTTGGTTTTGACTACAAAGGCCTTGGAGAGAGCACCCTCCCCCCCCCCCCCCCCCCTCTCTAAATCCTGGGTACGCCCCTGAATCTGTCTGCCTGTAAATTACATTGCACAAAGTGTCGAGGACAATATTAAAATGAAGAACAAAAGTTTCCTAGATCTGCATAAATCTTCTCCCTTCTTAGAAGACAACATGAAGCAATACTGACCCATGGTTCAACCTAGACAGCATGGAGCAATACTGACCATAGTTTTACCTAACAGCTATGTCATTTGTAGGCTTCAATAATAATTGTGATGTAATCCTTTTAGTTGTTGCTTGTTTGCACCTTGAAATACTTCCACCTTGCCAACCACACACTAGAACCACAAAGAGTAACTGATGGCTTGAAGAATGAGTGTCATTCATTTTCTATGGGTCAGTGGCTACAACTGAACAAATATCTCCATCAGCAGTTGTGCTTAAATGGTTTCCCTTAGAAGCACTGGGCTTTTACTAAAGTGATCAAGCAGGAAGAAACCAGATTAATTTACAAAACTCACCTATCCAACATCTCAAGAATCTGTGCAGTGTAAGTGTAGTATATATATAGCTCGATTACTCTCCTGTTTCAGCCACATAGGACAAACAGTCCACAAACTTTGACTTTTTTTAATGTTTTTCACCAACTTCAAAGTTGAGTATCACAAAATGTTATCTTCTGAGAGCATTGAAGTCACTCTTGCAGCCAGACTATGTTGCTAAAAAGGCTTGATAACACTGCGGCAAAAGCAATCTTTGCAAGCTTCAGTGCTAAGTGGATAAGTGGTCTTGAAGGGTATAGCAGCTACTCTGTCCACCAGTTCTGTGCAAAGCACTGCCAATACATCATGCAGACAAGATAAAGAATACAACACTTGTCATTAATGTCCATACTGTATATACATCCTTCATCACCAGCTCTTCGGACACCCCTGTATGGGTGGTGAAAACTTCAGGTGTTACAAAGCTAGCTAGCCAGCTAATAGTTTTGCTACTACCGTATATATAGCATTTGGGTGGTTAGCGATCTGACAGTGTGGTACTAGCTTGCAGTGCTGTAACTACTTAGCTATTAGCGGTTAAAATCTTTGGTTCCACAGTGAAAGACTTTTGACTACAAAAAATATTTCACTTGTGTATAATGCTATACGTTTTACCAAAGCAGATTAAAAGGACATGAAATATTACTGAAAAATTGAAGTGCATACTGAAAAAGGAATACGGTTTTTCAAACATTTGTTTCCTTGTGGTCATGCACAATGAAAATTTTCCAAGAGTTTTTCAATTACCCCCCCCTTATTATTTTCACCGCAATAAGTTTTTGTTGCTCAAGAAATAAAAATAATTTTTTTAATCATGACTAGCATGACTGATGAAGACTAGAGCATCTAGTCTAGTGAATAAAAATTGAAGTTGATTATTGAGAAGGTGATTTTAATGACTAGCATGCTTAATTGTAGCTAAAAAGAGCTACATATAATCAAATATCTCACTAGAAGTGCTGACCTTGAAACAAATTCGATGCCTGTGAGCACCTGCCTTTAAAAAGGCCTTGTTAGTTCCCTTCTCTTTTTCCTCTCCATATTATGGACACGGTACATGTAATACACCATTAGCATTACTAATGTGGTCATGCATGGGCGGATCCAGGATTTTTGAAAGGGGGGGGGGCCATTTTTAATTAAAGCATAGAAATGAACTTGTGAATCACAATAATAGCAGCAGGTCTATACTGACATTAACAGGACATGGTCATAAAGACTTGCACAGTGGCACATCGTAAAGCTGTACTGAATTAAAAGCTGTACTGAATTATATAGAAAGTAAGTTTGGTATATGCTCCCGGGTGTATACTAGAGAGTATGCAGTAAGCACCCAACACCAGGAATTAATAACTAATTGTCAAGAATTAAGCCATGGCATACTACAAAGCTTAGTGTGTATTTTGTAGGCACAATTCAAGATGTCTTCTTTACACTGGGTTGCGCTGGAGAGCAAACACACAACCAACCGGGAGTGAGTGGTTGAGCACCATGGATGCCAACTACTTAATATATGGTATATACACTGAAGAGCATGTGCATTATGGTGGTATAACCAATATTTAATGTGGTCTCACCCAAATTAAATTGAGTGGGCTGACACACTAGTGACATGGTAACAAGTCCAACATTTGACTTTGCACATCCAGAGTTAGTATAAGTTAAACTTTATTTAGCAATGTAGGAACATAATATTCATTTCTCTACATCTGAAGTTGACGAGTAGCCATATCCTAGTCCACTGCCTCTTGCCATATGAGTAAGGTAACGTGAAGATTCATACTGATGTTCCAAGTTCTTCAGTGTTCTTGTGTGTTTATCCTGTACCATGTCAGCATCTGTGCCACCCTCTTGTGTAGGTGTTGAACCTAAAGAAACAATCATTTCTTGTTATCACTTCTGAGTGTCTTTATATAAATGAGGCAAAAAGTAAATACCTGTATATACTTTAGCGAGAAATTAAAATAATTCACTGCATACATGTTCCTGAATAATTATTTAAACTCATGTGACACAGAAACAGAAGAGACAAGCATGCCTTCTTCATCACTCTTGAGGGCTCTACTAGGTAAGTGCTATGATACAAAGCTAGCCTAGAACAATAAAAGTAAGGAAGGCCATATAAGAAACGAACTAAAACTGGCAGTCAGATATTGGCCAAGACCCTTTATAATATAATAATGGGGGCTATAGAAACAAACTAAGACTGACAGTCAGATATTGGCTGAGACGCTCTAAAACATAATGGAATATATACTTGTTATTCTAACTTGCTAGCTTAAGACTATAGCAGTTATTTTAGCTTTTAGCTAGTTAGTCCCTTGGTCTTTTAAGTTCTAGTAGGCAGACTCCTTCCTGGTTTGGTTCTGCTTCTTTAGCTATAGGATACTGACATTTTTGTCCTTGTTTTTTGTGTTGAAGCTTGATGATAACAGAACTTGCCCCTGTAAACCTAGCCATTTTAGCTACTGTAATATTGTTCTAGTAGAGCAGGGTTAGATGCAACTCAAGTTGGTTGTATGGTGTGAGGGATGGCATATGTAGGTTTTTGGTAATGGTAAAGCATTCTTTGTGTGGATATTCAGTCATGAAACTCCATGCAGGATTGCATTTGCTACCATCCAAAAGAGTAAAAAACAAAAAACTATTATATATATACCGGATTGACTGGTAAAAAAGAAAAGAAAAGAAGGAAAATGAGACTGTACCCATATAGATTCAACCGGCCCTTATATTTAAAATCATGCACATACCAATCATAGAGGCCATAATTGCTTTACGTTTTCATCAGTCTATAATAATATATAGTGGAATGGAATGACCAGCACTAATATCCTTACCATGTTGAGAAGACGGCTCTCGTCAGATCACTGAAATGACCACTTTTATACACGGTAGCATTTATGATTATTAATTAATAGTTTAATAATATCATCTAAGGCGAGTGTGGTGACATCCGAATTGCATTGCAGGTTGGAGCACAGTTGCCAACACATATTAGGCATACTTTGAAGTTGCTTAGATGATATTAACTGTCTAGCAGCATCCCAGAAACAGCTTAAAAATCAGCCAGGCCCTGGCAGAAGATCATGCACAGGGTCTGGAGGAATGGGATATACCATGCAGGCAAGAAGACTCAGTGATAAGGATAGACTCGCAGGATGCGAAGGAAAGTCAGCCAAAACAGGCAGGAGAAACACAGGGAGTATGAAGTACAACATATTTGCATAATTCCCCCACAGAAACTTTACCAGGCTGAGGAATGGAAGGGAAATAAAATAATAAATAAACAACAACAAAAAAATAAAAAAATAAAAAAACAAATTAAAAAAATGGAGCAGTAGCATCAAGAAAAATCAAGAAAATTGCTAATATACACTCAGAGACCCTGTCTTAACAAGAGAGCACTGAAGCTTAGTGGAGTAGGTCCAGACGCTGACTGAGATCATATGCATAGCTGCACCTAATACAGCCACAACAACAAAGAAGCAGTGCACAGGAAGTTTGAGAGATAAGACTGAAGAGAAGAAGCAGTGCATAGGAAGTTTAAGAGATAAGACTTAAGAAGAGAAGGAGCAGTGTATATGAAGTTTAAGAGATAAGACTTAAGAAGAGAAGGAGCAGTGCATATGAAGTTTAAGAGATAAGACTTAAGAAGAGAAGGAGCAGTGCATATGAAGTTTAAGAGATAAGACTTAAGAAGAGAAGGAGCAGTGCATAGAAAGTTTAAGAGATAAGACTTAAGAAGAGAAGGAGCAGTGCATATGAAGTTTAAGAGATAAGACTTAAGAAGAGAAGGAGCAGTGCATAGAAAGTTTAAGAGATACGACTTAAAGAGAAAGAGCAGTGCATACGAAGTTTAAGAGATACGACTTAAGAAGAGAAGGAGCAGTGATAGGAAGTTTAAGAGTTAAGACTTAACAAGAGAGGGCCAAAGTTTCTAGAACTTCTGAAGAGAGAGCGAATGATTATGCCAAATGAGCCCCTCAAAAAGGTAGGGAAGACAGTTCCTCGATGTGTTGGTAATAAAGGAGAAGGTAACCTGGAAGGCTCAAGGGGAGACGATGGTATTTTTTAAATTTTACTTGTGGTTACAACTTTAGAGCTCCGTAGATTCTGCAAACTTCATGGCATGGACTTGATATATAGCTCAAAAGATAGGTCTCTCTGTGTGCTCTCTTTTGATACTAAAATATGGTTCATAGGTATAACTATAGGCAAGTTACTAGACCTAAAGTGGAGGGACCTAAAAAACCTGCATCCCAAAAACCTCATCCAGAATAACTCCAGATTGCTAAGTGCCAAAAAATTGAATTGGTACGAGTGGCTAGAGGAAGCCCTAGGCTATGCAATCACCTTTTTCATTAGGCGTTAAAATTTTAGTACGTGGTCAAGCGCATGGGTGGAAAATTATTTTTAACGATTTGTTACGCCTCACAAAATCGACCTGGTAGGTTGAAAGGTGGAAAAAACCATCCTTTGGAGTAGAATTATTTTCTCATTTGGTATCAAACAAATAACATACCAGAGTTTAATGGAAAAGAATCCCAATGCAGGACTTGGATGAAAGGGAAGGCTATAGCTATGGGTGTAAAAACTGCTGAAACTGTATAGTCTCAAATGTAAACATACCCACTTAGCTATTATATTCCCATGGAATGAAATCAAATCGTGGTGTGAAGTGGAATTAAAGAAGTGTTGCTTTAATTTAATTATTAAATTAATTTTAATCCCCCACCCTCAAGGGATCTATTGTTGGATGATAGGAGGTATATGATAATAGCAGGGGGCCTTGAACTTGAGCTAGGTAAGATAGTCTCATAGCCAGACACTTTACAAATCACTACACAAGGTACAATTAGGATGTGTCTCCAGAGACAAAATTCTTGGCATTGGCCATCATAACTAGCAAGCTGTGTGTCTAATTAAATTTCCAAATAAGTTTGCGATATTGCTTTGGGGCTTTTGTAAAGTACCAAAGTAAAGAAGGAAAGTTCCATCTTCTTTTGGGTCAGCTTGTCATCAAGTATCCAGCTATAGATGGAACTGAGTAGCTGGTGGAACACCCCCACCAACCCTTCCCACAAACATACTGGTTTTAGAAAGCTATGCCTCCCTAACTTCATAATTCAAATGATGTAGCAGGTATAGAAGCTGATCAGAGCAATATTATAGGACGCCACTTTTGTTCCAATAGCACAAAACTAATCCACAAATTAAGGGATGACAGATGACAACCATTTCTGTGATTTTTAGGAAAAAAATACGCCATAACTTTTTAAAGCTTCATCAATTTTCTATCAATTCAATGATATTTTTGTATAGTGGTGTTTCAATCAATCATGGTCTAATTACTTGCACAGCAATAAGGCCATTAGAAATCAATTTACACCTTAAGGGCGGGTCATCAATACTTACCATTTATGTTGCTAGCAGAGACAGTAAAGATTTCTTAGGTAGTTCTCCTACTAGTCTATTTTCAAGGGGGACGAAACCATTTTTGTAGTAAAGTGTTAAAAAAACTTGTGGTTACCACCTCATAGCTTCATAAATTCTGCAAACTTCATGGTATGGATGGACTTGATATATAGTTTTAAAAAATAGGTCTCTCTGTGTGCTTTCTTTTGATAATAAACCATTTTTCATAGCCACACCTATACCCAAGTTATAGGAGCTAAAGTGGGGATACTAAAGTGGGGATACCTCAAAACCTGATTGCCTGATTTTGCCACATAAATATCTCCAAATTGCCAGTGCTAGAGAGTTGAGAATAGCACCAATGTACAAAAAGCCCTACTCTATGCAACGGCTGGTTTCATTAGGCACTAAAAATTAAGTAGTGGTCAAGCAGGTGGTTGGAAAAAGAATTTTAACGAACTGGGAGCTTGACCAGGAGCTTGACCACGTATTTACATTTTAGCGCCTAATGAAACAGGTCATTGCATAGAGTAGGGCTTCCTCTAGCCACTGGTTCAACTATCTAGACTTAGCAATCTGGAGATATTTATGTGGCCAATCAGGTTTTGAGGTGTACCCCACTTTAGCTCAGGCTATAACTTGGGTATAGTTGTAGTTATGAAAAATCTTTTATTATCAAAAAAGAGCACACAGTGAGACCTATCTCTTGAGCTATATATCAAGTCCATACCATGAAGTTTGCAAAAAAAAAAAAATCTCGTGGAGCTATAAAGTGGTAACTACAAGTATTTTTAACTCTTAACTACTAAAATGGTTTTGTACCCCCCCTTAAATACTAGCACGTGAAGTGAGCACACAGACTGCTCCATCTCATGAGAAAAGGGATGAATTGAAAAACTGATCATTCAACAATAGAGAAAGTAAAGAGCTTTCAGATGATATAAAAATTATGTACAAAGGGAAAAAATGACTGAGTTAGAGTATATGTCATCAATGCACCTCTATGGGAAGCCATGTTATTCATGCTGCTTCTCATCCATTTCTCAACCAGTACATAATGATATGGCGGCATAAAAATTATCATAATTCAAAAATGGTTGTCAGTATTGAGATGAAACTTGAAACACAGTTAGTATATGAGTGAAGGTATAGAATAATGAACAAAAATCCCCCCTCCTTTTTTTTGAAGAACCCCCCCCCCCCCCCCCCCCCCAAAAAAGAAGGTCTGGTCCTCCTTTAATACACTGCACAATGTGTAACTTATGCAAGTTATGAAATGGAAATCTCCAAATTGAGATCTCAAGGGTTGGCAATGCCAAGAATTTTTGCCTTTGGAGACCAGACCCAATCTTGCTTAGTGTTTCGGTAAAGGGTCTGGGCACAAGATTATGCATTAACAGACTTCCTTCACTAGAATGCAATTATAATACCCTATTAGGATTAGCTCCATTGAGGTAAGCAAATAAATAAAACCACACAACGTCATGCTGCCTAGAACAAGACTTACAGCATGGAAAACCACAGAGGAACACCTCCACTCTCAACAACGAAGGGATTCAGAGTGTTTTTCATTAAGAAGCAAAGTGCATGTTAGTTTTCCAGCATATTTTTTTAATCAAACCAGAAGTGAAGTTTTCTGATTATCTTATTATGATTCTTATCTTATTATGATTCAGCACAGGAATAGACCCAGGAGGGAAAGGTGTGAGTGTGTCTGTTGATGGTCAATAACTTCCCTCCCCACCTCCTCCTTCTTCTCCTGTTCTGACTGAATATCGTTAAAACCACTAATGAAAATAGGAAGTAAGCATTGTCGACTGGGCATGTGCAGAAAAAAACAATAACAACAGCAAAGAAACAGGTGATGTGCTTCAAGTGGGGTCAAGCAACAGTTTACCCAGGGCAACTAACAGTTAATTACCCCAGGTCAAGAAAACAGTTAATTACCCCAGGTCAAGCAACAGTTGCTTACCCCAGGTAGGTCAAGCAACAGTTAATTACCCCAAGGCAAGCAACAGTTAATTACCCCAGGACTAGCAACAGTTAATTACCCCAAGGCAAGCAACAGTTAATTACCCCAGGACTATCAACAGTTAATTACCCCAGGGCAAGCAACAGTTAATTACCCCAGGATCAGCAACAGTTAATTACCCCAAGGCAGCAATAGTTAATTACCCAGGTCAAGCAAATTACCTCATGTCAAGCAAGAGTTAATTACTTCGGCAGCAACAGTTAATTACCTCATGTCAATTACCTCATGTCAAGCAACAGTTAATTATTCCAGCCCCCCAAAATGACATGAAACATACTTATAAAGTTTCCTTTTAGGATGACCATGTGAATTTGAGTTATTACTGTACCTTAAAAATACATGAGAAGTTCTTCACTACTAATTATAATTGAAATTCTATATGAACACATACCCATTCCCATGAGACGACGAAACTTGGCTTGTGTCTGGCTATCACCATCAGTAAATTTGGCCTGCTCCCACTGGTTCAGTGAAGAAGCTGTCTACAGAAAGCAACAAAACAAACACCAACAAACAAAACAATAACAGTCTTGCGTACCGGCAGGGTAATGCTAAGCACTTATTATTAGGTCATTCGCACTTTGAATAAAATTATTTCAATATTGATGAATAAATAATATATATATATACATGTTTCATATACACGTGTATCTTATATAGAGCACAAAGTGTGTGCGCGTGCTAGCTTATTACTCACGACCCCACAGGTCGGTCCAGACCCCAGATTGTGCAGTCTTTAGCGACCACTAAAGGAAAACAAACAACAGCAAACAAACAAACAAAAATATTGATTTTCCTTTTGGGAGATAGCTATTTTTTATTTTTTGACCGAATAGCCATTTTTTGTATGCATTTTTTTTTTGTATGCATTTTCACATTCTCCTGACAATCACAAAAACAATGCCAATAAACTAGTTTAGCTAGAACTCACCTAACACAAGCAGTTGGCTAGCAAGGCTGTCTCTTGCCCTACTCCATTAGCTAGCTATGTTAAAGCTCACCTAATACAAGCAGTTGGCTAGCAAGGCTGCCTCTAGCCTTCTCTTAGGAAAACACCGCAGTTGCTGCAATGATGAGATCTACAGAGGGCAGCGCTATCATCACGGGTCAACCAGGAAAAGAAAGAAGAAGAAGAAGCCATAATGGATAAGGTGTAGTTAACAGGTCCTGCTTACCAGGCTGCTACTATGTTTCAGGTTGGTGTAGCATCCAGACAGAGTAGCTATACATTGTATCTGTGATCAACACTTGCACCACTTCTCTTTCTTCTCTGTGCAATGCTGTGGGTGTACATCTCTCTCTCTCTCTATATATATATAGCTATACATTGTATCTGTGATCAATACTTGCACCACTTCTCTTTCATCTCTGTGCAATGCTGTGGGTGTACATCTCTCTCTCTCTACATATATATGCAAGAAAAGTGCTCAAATAAAAATAAACAACTAACATACTGTATGTGCTGACTCCAGCACATAGCATGCCTTCTTGTTGTTATTAGAGTCCGTCTGTTCGTAGAGTATCAGCTATAGACTCCTCCAATGATTTGCTACATACATAGGGGACCTGATGTTATTCTGTTTCCTAACACAATAGGATTTTTAGTTGATGAACCTTGCACAACTGGCTGAAAGCGGCGTGTGCCCAATAATATACTTCTTTTTAAAATTCTGTGGTACTCATGATTTTAAATGGCAAAGGATTATAAACTAAGCAAGTGGTCCACATATACATGGGTGCATCCTAGATTTTGTTGTTGTTTGTTTTGATGTTGTTATGTAGAGTACAAGAAGAAGAAACAAGTTTAGAAAACCTATTTAAAAGGAACACTAGTGCTGGAGTCTGAGGAGCTCTGGGATGGACTCAGTAGGACTTGGACTAAGGTACTGATGTTGCACAGCTAGTGTACTTCTCAACATGGCCATTAAAGCCAATTCTTACACAGATTGATGTGCATGATATCAAATGGTAAAGGGTCATCTAGTGGGGGACAAGCTGTAATACCTCCATGTGGTGTTCCTTGGCCATGACCTATGCCCTGTGCAGCGTTATGTCCAAAAGTATAGCAGCTTGAGAGAGAGTGGGAAGACAGATGCAACCAGAGCAAAAGTGGGAGAAAGGAGATGTGGGGAACAGGAGAGACAGGGCTTCCCACAAGCAGACCTTTAAGATAGCCACCAGCTAAAATTCTATTGCACATTAGAAGCCTTGTCCTAGCCCAGACAAAAGTGTCAGAGTTAAAGAGCAGCAACAGGCCAGGAAACCAAGAACCCACCAAACAATGGGGGCTGTCCAGGATGACGGGAAGGGGGAACCTGTAATGGTTAAACCCAACCCAGCATACCAGTGACCAACCCATAAAAGCAATCAGAGAGCGCATGAGAACCGCAAGAACCCATGACATCGACAACAACTTGGCAGACAGGAAGGAGGGATAATGGCCCGTTTGGTGTGAAATCGCTGGCTATAAATGGCTGGCAACCAATGCTAATACTTGCACCCTTCTACATAGCAAAGGAAGTTATCCTGAAGACCTGGCAAGTATGGAAGAGAACATCACCAATGAAGAGTATCAGCAAATACAGTGGACCCAACCATTGGAGCATCTCTGCTCACGTTGCTAGAAGACACTTTCTAGAGTGAGAAGCAGTCTTCACAGAACACTTGTGGCACTGGCTAGTCCCACGTTGCTTAAAGACACTTTCTATTTCGCCTAGTTTTGCAAAAAACTTTGGAAAGCTGGGACTACACAAAAATACAAATAATGTACTGTGCAAGAACATACATGGAGAGCTTTGCTCGCATAACAACCAGAAGAAAGTCTAGAAGTTTAGGATAGATAGATCAAGATCTGTTTAGCTTCTTGTTGTGATGTCTGGAGATTTGACAGCTCTACATGCAGGAATGCGCTAGCATAAAGCTGCTGGTACTAGTATTATAAGAAACAATTACATGTATAATTGTAGTCACACTTAATATGTAGCATCAAAAGTTTCTGTCTTCGCATGCCTTTTTGTCACCACTCCAAGCAAAGATGACAGCACACAAAGCCACCCCAAGCAAAGATGACAGCACACAAGCCACCCCAAGCAAAGATGACAGCACACAATGCCACCCCAAGCAAAGATGACAGCACACAAGCTACCCCAAGCAAAGTTGACAGTACACAAGCCACCCCAAGCAAAGATGACAGTGCACAAACTACCCCAAGCAAAGTTGACAGTACACAAGCCACCCCAAGCAAAGATGACAGTGCACAAGCCACACCAAGCAAGGATGACAGTACACAAGCCACCCCAAGAAAAGATGACAGTGCACAAGCCACACTAAGCAAGGATGACAGTACACAAGCCACCCCAAGCAAAGATGACAGCACACAAGCTACTCCAAGCAAAGTTGACAGCACACAAGCCACCCCAAGCAAAGATGACAGCACACAAAGCCACCCCAAGCAAAGATGACAGTACACAAGCCACCCCAAGCAAAGATGACAGTGCACAAGCCACCCCTAGCAAGGATGACAGTATACAAGCCACCCCAAGCAAAGATTACAGCACACAAGCCACCCCAAGCAGATGACACCACATGCCACCCCAAGCAAAGATGACAGTACACAAGCCACCCCAAGCAAAGATGACAGTACACAAGCCACCCCAAGCAAAGATGACACACACAAGCCACCCCAAGTAAAGATGACAGTGCACAAGCCACCCCAAGCAAAGATGACAGTGACAAGCCACCCCAAGCAAAGGTGACAGCGCACAAGCCACCCCAAGCAAAGATGACAGCGCACAAGCCACCCCAAGCAAAGATGACAGCGCACAAGCCACCCCAAGCAAAGATGACAGTGCATAAGCCACCCCAAACAAAGCTTCCCCAATGAAGTGAACCAAGTCAACTGTAAACACTATGGGTCTATCCCCCCCCCCCCCCCCCCCCCCCCCCCCCCCTCCCTCCCAAGCAATAAGAGGAAGCACGTGGGTTGGGAAAGGGAATTTCCCCTACCCATGTGCATGACCACTTACTCCCATTTTAGCACCTAATGAAAACGCTCATCCTTCCTGGTCGAGGGCTTCCTCTGGCCACAGATACCGTATCGACTGTCTAGCACTTTCCTATTAGGAGCCACACTTGCAAATTCAGGCCTTCAGGATTTTGAGGTACATTACTTGGGCTCAAGTTAACTCTAGCCTAGTTATAGCTGTGCAACATTTTTTAGTATCAAAAAAGAGCACACAGAGAGATCTATCATTTGAGCTCTATATCAAGTTCATACAGTGAAGTATGGAGCTCCAAAGTCGTAACCACAAGATTATTTAAAATATGGTCTAGTCTCCCCTTTTAGAGGTTATTCAGAAAGTTTTCTAATTAGCTACCCAAAGGCAATTATCATTGAAAAATTATAATTCACCTAAAGGTCATTAGATATGGTCAAGGTCACTTGGTACAAAAATTCCCTGTAATAACATTGTAGTAAAATCACTTCGCATAATAACGATGAATTTGGAATTGATTATTGTCCCCTTATACATGTATACGTAATCCTCTGACTGAGGGGGGGGGGGGGGGGGGGGGCATTTTACCATATCTCTAACGTTCATTTACAAAGTACTGAATATATCCCACCCAAGCAAGAATAGATTTCAATGATATATATATAATTTGTGGGATCAAGGGGTCATATGAAAGGTAGGTCAAGGTCACATGTGACCTAGTGCACAAGTACATTGCTACTAGTAGTGCATTACCCATAGTGTGGTCACTACAGGCGAACACATTTTTTTGGTTATATCTTGTCAAGAAGCTTCATGATGCTGGACACGCTGAGCTGGATACGCTGAGCTGGATCTGACAAAAATATGGTGGTATGATACACTGTTAGCCTTTCATGCACAGTGTTGAGATAATTAGGATGATCTTGTTAAATTTTTTTAAAAAGTAGTTTGGTAATCTAAGAGATTCAAGTAGTTTCGCTTGGAATTAGGGGAACCTCCCATTTTAGTCTTTGTATTTGTGTATGGTTGCTCATATGTGCATTGCAGGTTTTATTAACCCTCTCAATGCAGTTCCCAGAGCAATTAAAATTTAATACTGTTTCATCCAGGGGTAGTGAACAGTCACTGTTAAAGGAAATTAGCATAATTTATTGGTATCTACATTGTGGAGGCCATGGCCACAGAGAAAAACTCCAGTGTTCCTTGCTGTTCAATGTTGCAGCAACACATTCACAATGTCCGGAATGCTGCAAGCTCAATACTGGCCCTAGCATTGCTTATGGAACAGCCTGGACCTGTGCCAACACTGCTGGAGCTGCTGGCTTGCATTACACCTCACAGATATCACATGAAAGACAAAATCAAGTACCTTCTTCTTGGAACCCCACAGCTTCTTCCTCTTTTCTTCAATACTTTTTAATTTCAAATGTGCCTGGAGACAGGGCACCTTTCCTATCTGTGAAGCCACCAATGCACCTGGCACACACACACACACACAGAGATAAAGGTACCTATTATAACAATACTAGTACACAAGCAAGAACACGTCCTAGGAGAGTTACACTCTTGCTACACCTTCACAGAATTGTTATAAATTTATCATAGTATTGAAACTAGGATAATAAAGGGGAGGGGCTTCAGTGGACGTAGAGGATGTTAATCAGATTAGAAGATGCAACACGACTGACACTGGAATTATTTGGGCACAAGCACAGTGAACTAGGTCACAGAAACATAGCATTTCGTATTACTTCGAAGAGATTGTGTCCTCAATTATACCTCTTCCCACTCAATAATCCTGGAGTGAAGTTCTGTGCGCCCTCCACAGTCCATGTGCATGCGACATAGCATTGCTACATGCATGCTAGTGACTGATAGCCAGTTAAGCATTATGGGACTATTACAATCATACATGTAGCATCCCAAATAGGAACCCGTGGGCAGAATGGCAGAGATATCTGAGGAATACTCAATGGAGGGACAGCAATCAATTTAACGGATCCATGTGGCATTTCTGTGAAGACTGGACTGGTGGCTCAGAAGGTAACAGTTCACCTCCTCTCTTAGCAGGTAGTGGCCAGCAGAGAAGGTAACAGTATCCCACCTGTCTAGGCAGGTAGTGGTCAGCACAGAAGGTAACAGTCACCTCCTGTCTAGGCAGGTAGTGGTCAGCACAGAAGGTAACAGTATCCCTCCTGTCTAGGCAGGTAGTGGCCAACACAGAAGGTAACAGTCACCTCCTGTCTAGGCAGGTAGTGGTCAGCACAGAAGGTAATACTCAGTATCCCTCCTGTCTAGGCAGGTAGTGGTCAGCACAGAAGGTAACAGTATCCCTCCTGTCTAGGCAGGTAGTGGTCAGCACAGAAAGGAACAGTCACCTCCTGTCCAGGCAGGTAGTGGTCAGTACAGAAGGTAACAGTCACCTCCTGTCTAGGCAGGTAGTGGTCAGCACAGAAAGGAACAGTCACCTCCTGTCCAGGCAGGTAGTGGTCAGTACAGAAGGTAACAGTCACCTCCTGTCTAGGCAGGTAGTGGTCAGCACAGAAGGTAACAGTATCCCTCCCGTCTAGGCAGGTAGTGGTCAGCACAGAGGGTAACAGTCACCTCCTGTCTAGGCAGGTAGTGGTCAGCACAGAGGGTAACAGTCACCTCCTGTCTAGGCAGGTAGTGGTCAGTACAGAAGGTAACAGTCACCTCCTGTCTAGGCAGGTAGTGGTCAGCACAGAAGGTAACAGTCACCTCCTGTCTAGGCAGGTAGTGGTCAGCACAGAGGGTAACAGTCACCTCCTGTCTAGGCAGGTAGTGGTCAGCACAGAGGGTAACAGTCACCTCCTGTCTAGGCAGGCAGTGGCCAGCACAGAAGGTAACAGTATCTCTCCTGTCTAGGCAGGTAGTGGCCAGTACAGAAGGTAACAGTCACCTCCTTTCTAGGCAGGTAGTGGTCAGCACAGAAGGTAACAGTATCCCTCCTGTCCAGGCAGGTAGTGGTCAGTACAGAAGGTAATAGCATCCCTCCCTCCTGTCTAGGCAGGTATGGTCAGCACAGAAGGTAATAGTATCCCTCCCTCCTGTCTTGGCAGGTAGTGGTCAGCACAGCTCCTGTCTAGGCAGGTAGTGGCCAGCAGAGAAGGGGAAACTGGAGTAGATGATGGATAGTAGCGCTGATCCTTAAGTGCAACATGGATGTGAAACTTCTTCTTCACGAGCAATCTCCTGATATGCTGACTTCATCAATCACCGATAATCTTCCCACAAGATTGGGAGGTGTTGGTTCGCAGAGCATGCGTGGTGCGTGGAACTAACACCACCCAATCTTGTGGGAAGAGACATCGGTGATTGGTCGAGTCAGCAAATGGAGGGAATTGCTCGTGAAGGGTTTGCTGTATGTTGTCCATGTTCCACCTAGGGATCAGTGCTTCAATCAAGATGTAGGGTTGGAGCTACCTGATTGCTGTGTTTCGACTCTCAGGACCATGCACATGAAACCATGCCTATCATCATCTCTCCGATGTGTTGCTATGCTTGTGCACTCCGTTATTCAGATAATCATGGATCACATGAATGTTATGTGAAGCATGTTGCCAGCAAGTGTGGATGCATTTCAATTCTTAATTCGCCCTGGTGAAGACCGAAGTATTTCAGTTGAACTGTTGGCGAAGAACATGTTGCACATCCATGTTGCATGTATGGATCAGCGTTTTAGTGAGGACATAGGGCTGGATGATGTGGTCACTGCTGGGCCTCTGCAAGCCTGTGCAGGCTCAGGCTGGTGGCTGTGAAGTAGCAATCCACATGCCACTCATCACTAACATTGTAACAACCAGGTTGTTGACGGAGCTCACCTGACGGATGCTGAGGATGCCTTTAATTCTGAATCACTGCTCTTCACAAAATTGGTGCACACTCTGTCACCACCGTCTCATTTCCTAACTAACTCTTATCGAGATCCAGTGGGAATGGTTATACCTGGAAGTGGGGAAATCACATCCCGTGAAGGAACCACTCAGGGTGATCCTCTCGTCATGGCGATGCATGCCCATTACACCGCATTAGAGCTTAGTGATGGTCACCCAGAAACTGAATCAGTGTGGTATGCAGATGATACCACAGGTGCAATTCAAGCCTGATACCAAAACGCCTGATACCAAAACAACTACAGTATCGCTCCCAAGTACGGCCTACACTCTGAAAGCTCTAAATCTCATTTAGTTTGTCCAGCCTGAATTTTAGGAGAGTGTGAAATCCATCTTTAGAGGCTCACCATCTAGGTGATGTAATCGGATCAAAATAATTCAGGGAGGAGTTTGTTGGTGGCAAGCTGAAGATCTGCATCAAGGAGATACGAATGCTGGCAGGTGTTGCACCTACTCACCCCCAAGCTGTCCACTCTGCATTCCTTCATATGACTTTGGTCGTTCAAAAGATCTTAACCACGGTATGCCAACAACACAAATTCACCAAGAAAAGGGTACAACCAGAGAGCAGAGAGATCAGATGTGGAGCTCGGGTGTTTACACCTTTGGTTCCCATGAGAACAGGCAGCATGGCAGAGAGAGAACTACATTCTAAGAACGTCTCATGGATGTGCTGTCACACAAGCAAGGGGAACCATACTCTGTCCATGCTCTGTCGTAAATGGTTGAGATGTCTGAGCTTCAGCATTCTTCATTCAACCATCAAGGGCACACGATTTTCTTGTGGATGTCCAGTCATAGAGCAGAACCTGACCTAGGCATCCTACAAAGGACACAAATAAGATTAACTGCTGTGCATCAGTGACACTTCCTGTATGTGTGTGTGTCTAGAGTGTGTGTGTCTAGAGGTAGTTTGTATGTTTGTATTTACTTGGTTCCTAAGAAGGATATGTCACCTGCACTCAATAGCTGGGCTCCCCAGGAATATGGGTTAGCCTTCAGTAGCTCTGGCCTCCACAGGAATATGGGCTGCATTCAGTAGCTGGCCTCCCCAAGAATATGGGCTGCATTCAGTAGCTGGCCTCCCCAAGAATATGGGCTAGGCCTTCACAAGCTTAGCTGGACTCCCATGAATATGGGCCTACACCACCAGTAGTGGTGCTTCCCATGAAGTAGACCCTGGGAGGCACCCTGTCTATTCTTATTCGTCAAACTCATCAATAACAATGCTGCCTATAGTAAATTTTGCCATTTTAGCGATTGAGGTGCCATGCTCTTAGTCTGCAAAAAATGCATGTGCAGGCATTTTCCCAAACAAAATGGCCTCCAATAATCATAAAAAACAACTAATTTCTCAACTACCCAAAAAAGAAACACAAACAACAAAAAAGGAAATAGCCTTTTTTTGTGGCTGAACAGCTTTCTTGAGTGTCCCTAAAGGCCACACAAACGTTGTTGTGGTTAGGCCTGTGGGGTCCCGAGTTACAACACACACATACACACACACATGCACGCACACACACACACACACAAGATAATGTTTTGGATATATAGTTTTATAAATGGACTTTCAGTTGACATATGAGTGGTAATGGCTTTCTCTATAAAGACTCGAGCAGCTAGCATTGAGAGTGAGTTTCAGGTTGATTATTGAGAAAGTCACTGTAATAAAATTGGAATGCCTTGCCAAGTAAAAAAAGTGAATGTGCCTATATTGACCATACAGGGTTTCATTTAGGGCCCCCCCCCCGGAACCTTTTTGCCCCCCCCCCATTGGAAATTGTATTATTAAAATTCATTAGAAACTTTGTCACATCTTTAACCATCATGCCCCCCCCCCCCTTAATACCCTTAATATCCAGATTCCTCCACTTGCCCCCCCTTGGACAATTTTCTAAATGAAACCCTGCCATACCAAGTACTTTCATCAATTTATCAACTAACTGCCTGAAAATCGATGAAGTCAATATACTGCTTGTTAAATACTTATTCTATTTGGTGCACATGGTTTATTGCTGCTCTCATAATGAGCATGGTCTAAAAGGACACATGCATTACATTTATATACTGTATGACAAGTCCACCAGAGAAAGTTCATTTGTTATGTAAGCTCTTGTTTTGCTTGCTACAATTCATACCAAGGATTGCAGTAGCACGGTCTACTTTGGTTTCATCCCAATCTCAAAATAATGCATGCCGAAATCAAGAAAAACATCAAACTCACATCTCAACCCAACTCACATCTCAACCCACTCACATCTCAACCCAAACTCACTCTGGCGGCTTTTTAGTTTCATAAACGGTGGTTTCGGCTGATTTTAGCTACAAAAAGACTTCCAGTATACTGTGAATCTCTCGATGGGTAGAAAACCAGTAGCCCCCAAAACCTATTAAAACCCCTGAAATTTGCTCCAAGGATATCTCTCTCTCTCTCTCTCATTCTTCCAACCAGAAACTTGAATACATACATCCATTCACAATGGTTTCAGTACAAGAAGACTCCATGTGTTCCATGACTTCCAACAACAACTAATTTGTTTCTAGATTCATTAGAACAAAAAACTTGGTAAAAGGTCGTCCACATATACTCCTGTGTGTGCAGTGTTGAGCCTTGCTGGTATAGCAGTTAACAGCACATACCTTCAGAGAGAGAGAGAGAGAGAGTGTATGTGCATGATATAAACTACGGACTATTAGTTACCTTGACATTTCATTGGCTAATTATATTTTATTTTTAAATTAAGGGAGGGAATATACCATTTTTGATCCACATTTTTTATCCACATTAATAATTCTCCATTATAAAAGTTTTGAAATCTTTTGTTCATGCTATTATGCAACAAAAACTGTGCTCTTTGCATCCAGCATTTTTATGAGCACGTTCGGCTCAAGCTACTGTAGTCGCTATGTTCAAGCATCATCCATAAGTTTTCCCTCAGGGGACCTATCGCTACTTAGTGGGCCAAGATTGCCTCATGTTCCTCGCTACTCAGTGGGCCAAAACTGCCTCATGTTCCTCGCTACTTAGAGGCTAAGACTGCCTCGTGTTCCTCGCTACTTTGCGGGCTGCTAAGACTGCCTCATGTTCCTCTCTACTTGGCTACTGTTTCATGTTCTTCTGAAATGGAAGAACCTACTGAAGCTCCAGTTGAGATGCCCATCCCTGTGGAAATAGCCAGTTCCAAGAAACTAGCACTTTGTCTGTGATCTGGTGAGCCTCCTAGAGGCCGAGACAGTGCATTGCAGCCTAGTGCCACTTCTAATCAGCCCAATCTATAGGGAAACTGAAAGGCTACCATCCCATAAGCTGTGACAAGCGTTCTCAAGCAGTAAGTGAGATTGATCTGTGCTCTACCAGCTGCTGGTTGTGCTGTTAATATGATCTGGATATTATTGGTCACTTCTCACTATGAGATTGTGGTGATCATTGCCTGGGAGTACCTTGGTCATGCATCCTGGTCTGCTATACTCTATGCCAAATGGCTGCCAAAGACTTCCCCCAGATCAAAAGTGCACAGTCCTTACGAGACAGCATTGGTCAACGAGTGCAATAGGTCAAAGTGGGAGGAGGAGAAGAGTGTGGAGGAGACCCATACTGAGAAGAAGGGATGACACTGGTGAGTTTTGAACTTGGGATGACAGAAGACATTGTGTGTTAAATTTAGTGATACCCAAACCATTAATTTATGTGTGGGAGGATCAAGCCCAACTAGGGAAGTTTCAATAGTGTTTCATTTTCAAATAGGATATTCAGTGTTCTTCTATCTTGTTTTATGTACACATGCACTAGGATATGTGGCTGGGTGCTTGCAACCAGGATACATGCACTAGGATATGTGGCTGGGTGCCTGCAACCAGGACACATGCACTAGCTGGGTGCTTGCAACCAGAACACATGCACTAGGATATGTTGCTGGGTGCTTGCAACCAGGACACATGCACTAGGATATGTGGCTGTGTGCTTGCAACCAGGACACATGCACTAGGATATGTGGCAGCCAGAACACATGCACTAGGATATGTAGCTGTGTGCTTGCAACCAGGACACATGCACTAGGATATGTGGCTGGGTGCTTGCAACCAGGATACAACAGCAGGAACATGTAGTTAACCACCTTCGATTGCTGTTTTCTTGAATGTTTTCTTGAATATCTTGTCGATATTGTATTGATCACAACTCATCAATATTTATTGGATACTAATGTGCAAGTATCATTTTCTTTCAATTCCACGGGGGAAATCAACTTTATAGGGGAAATAGGACCCCAAGAAGTCAGGTGGAGGCGTCGCTACCTTTCTGAAAAAAAGAGTCCACTGAAGGTCTATAGCTGTCTATTTGCTGAGTAATTTACAAGTTGCCAAAGTAGGTGGACGTCGAGTTATAACAGGAAATGCAGATTAGGCTTATAGCCAGCTAAAATATTGCTAGGTCCAAATCAGCAAACATCATCTTCTACGGTAAAGAGCAAAAATAATTATGGCCATTAAAAATTGTTACTCCCAAAGTATACTCCCTTAATACTTCCCGTAACTACTTGCCAAGGTGCGTTCCCATTCACTTGTCACTTAAAAATTCCATTCCTATTAGCAATGACTTAGCCCATGTTGGTGAGCACAAATGAGCTACCATGCAGCTTTAGAAGGCTGTTGTCAGTGGCAGCAATAATTCCTTCTGAAGCAGCCAGTACTATAGAAATGTTGATCCCAGCTGCAACTCGCTCGGCAATAACCTACTTTCTCACCTGAGCATCCAGAATAACCTCAAGCAAAATAGGATGGCACATGCTTTTGTAGGAATACTTCTCACATCCAGAATCTCCATCTTGTTCTGTCGCTGATTGTTTAACTCTGCCAGGTACTGCTTCTTCAGTAGACGGGCAGTCAACTCTTGGACTGTGAAGTGCCATGATACGTTGTTGGCTAATGCTCAGCAGCACACCTTCCTATACGAGCACGATCCTCAGTGGAGATTTCGTAGCTTTCATTAGCATGTTTCGGTGCTGAGCTAGCCCACCAGGTTCTCCAGAGACTCGGGACTCTCTTGTTGGCATCACAAAGAACTTTGTCATCAGTGAAGGCAGACTCAGAAGAAGGCAAACTTGACGATTTCCGAGAAAAGTAGCGTAGCTAAGGCATTGCTGATGCTTTCACAACAGCTACTTCTCAACTACCGCACGAGCTAAAAATGTTAAGCTCAACTCTTACAAATTTTAGTGGAAATAATGTGCATGTGCTTAAACACGTGCTTAAAATTTCAATGGAAAATTTGTAAACAACAAAATTGAATATATACCACGCAAACAATTCCTAACTTATGTATATGCATTAGCACATTGTTTTCCCCATAGCCTTGAAAGTTCCCTCATATACATACTCCACCCTACTAGTTCACATTCCTATGAGGTATGTACATTTAATATATGGGTACGCTCAAACAATCACTTGACCTTCACACCAAGGGAGCTAAGCAGAAATGAGCAGTAGCTGCTATGTCTATTAGAGGCACACATACCTGCTGTCTGGGCTTGTAGCAGAGCTGGAAGTGCAGAGTGCTCTTGTTTCCTGGACAACCACATGCATAGGGTTATGTCTCAAACATGTGCATCAATTCCCAACAAACCCTTAGTTGGCTGATTACAATGACATTCTCAATAATCAACTTGAAATGCACTCTCTCGATGTTTTGGTTATACCCTCTATTATTCCTGACGAAGGCTAGAGCATCTAACCGAATCGTTGAGATACTTGAATAATGTTGAGTGGAGCACAGAGAAAATTATGTGTGCTTCATTATTTGTGTAATCTAAAACTTGTAATCTCTTGAATTGGCTCTAATCATTGTTTGTGGTCTATTGCTAAGCAACCTATTGTAGACCACAATGTTTGATAACACCAATGCTGCAACATCAATAGGGACACTTGTGCACCCTTGATTGAAAAAAAGAAGAAAAAAAAAGAATTTTTTTTTGAGTCGCTGCATAAATCCAGCAGTGGAAGGGTTAAGGCAGGCTTGAAGTGCTTCGCAGCTATTCAGGCTGTTAAGAAGCTGCCAATGTGAGCTTTAAGCTATTAGTAATTTTTATTTATTTTTTGTTCCTTTGAGGGGGGGAGGGAAGGGGGGTTACTGTCCATTATTTTAAAAAGTAGAAAAGTGGGTCAAACCAATAGCACATTGAAGTGCAACTCTGTTTAGCACCTATAAGTCCAGGCTAAGGAGGCCTTCGCTCAGCACCCATGCAATATGTAGGGGATTTGGGAACTTGGGACCTACTGGACATTGTAACTTTTTCTTGGCAGGGAAAGGTAAGGAAAGCGTGGGAGGAAGTTCCACACACAAGTTTTGCCTTATATATATACAACCTCTTATATACCTACAGTATTTTGACCAAAAAATTGAATTATGCTTCAAAATGTTATTAAAAGAATCTAAGAAATAAATGCTGGAAGTGTTATGTAGCTAATATACCTAGAAAATGAGTTTAGGTTGTAAATGAGCTACCATGGCAAGTTTGAGCCGACACACGAAACACCTTATCTGTGTTTTAATGATGGATAGACAACATGAGTCCTTTATGCTGCACAATACATGCTTACCCCTGACATGCAAGCTCCTCATGATACATGCTTACTCTTGACATGCAATCTCTTCATGATACATGCTTACCCCTGACATGCAAGCTCCTCATGATACATGCTTACTCTTGACATGCAATCTCTTCATGATACATGCTTACCCCTGACATGCAAGCTCCTCATGATACATGCTTACTCTTGACATGCAATCTCCTCATGACATATGCTTACCCCTGACATGCAATCTCCTCATGATACATGCTTACCCCTGACATGCAATCTCCTCATGACATATGCTTACCCTGACATGCAAGCTCCTCATGATACATGCTTACCCTGACATGCAAGCTCCTCATGACATATGCTTACCCCTGACATGCAGGCTCCTCATGATACCTGACATGCAAGCTCCTCATGATACATGCTTACCCTGACATGCAAGCTCCTCATGATACATGCTTACCCCTGACATGCAAGCTTCTCATGGTACGTATATACTCACCCTTGGCTTGCAGGCTCCTGTGGCTTGGCAAGTAAAGTTTTTTGGACTGGACTCCGGGAACGAGACCTGGCCACTTCGAGTTCAACAAAACAACAAAAACATTTACGATGAAACAGTCATTAGCACAGCAGCATACTATATTAGAATGCCCTGTAATGTCTACTTCAAGTTAAAGGTGCTCTATCATGGACAATCATAACATCATGACTCCTCGCTACTTAAGTTCCTCAACACTTAGCGGGCTAAGAATGACTCGCTACTAGGCTCCCCAATATTTAAAATGTTTGAGGGGACATTGATCCGCTGAGATGCAACTCCAAGCACAAACTTATGTAGAATAATACGGACAATATATATATTTATATATATGTACATATATATATATATATTTAGCATACAAGCCAAGGAAACAACAACTGGATTGGCTTGTCAAAAAGAAATGAAAGAATGTACCTAATTAGAAACAAATATAAAAAGCACATTGAATTATAAAGTGTATATATGTATGTGATTATTTTCTTTGTTTCTAAACTGTTACAATGAATGTGCAAAAAATTGGTCGTTTCTTGTTCCCCTCATTATTTGACAGGTCAAACAAACCCAGTAATGTACCATTAAAAAATCACATCAATTTCATGAAAATTGGCATTCATTCCTTCAACTTGAATATTATTTCTGGTGGTTGGTAGTGTGCAGAGAAGCTCCTTATGTGCTTTGATGATTGCAACAGAATAGCATCAAGTACATTAGAAGAATGTACTAGTGGGTGAAGTCCTTACTCTACAGTATCTTCATGGCTCTAGGTTGGCTTTCCTGCTGAATGCCCATCTATTATGATCTAAACACATGCAGTTCTTCTGAAGTTTAATTAAGAGTACCATAAGGACATTGGCTTCTCTTTCTCACTGATAGGTGGACTAGGTAGTATCCAGTGTTGGATGCAGCGCAGGAAGTGGGCTGTACTAAGCAGACTGCTGGATAAGGGAAGTGTGCTCTCCATCTCTGAGCAACAACCTTGGTGAGCCTGGGATTGTGTGTGGTTTGACAAATCCCAGCTTGCACACAAGCCTCATGGTAGTATCTCATGAAAATTTGTGTTGATTGATAGATGTATCCTCCAATGACCCACAGAGGACGCCACCAACTCAGGATATCTGGGTTTTTAGAAAAGTGGATAAATCTGTACTTTCTTGTTTCTATTCAAATGACTTATAAGTTGTGTGTGCATATATGTGTGCATGTACACATAGCTAGATAGGCTAAAAGCCGGAGATGGAATCTGAGTTAAAGGGAACATGACTTATCTGCGTCTAGCTTCCCTTGTGTCTAGTACACTGCTTATGGAGCGGCTTTGTAAAGGTGAGTTCAACACCCACCTCATCTGTTGTTTGTTAGATGACTACAGGATTCACAGCAAATTGTTATCAAAACTTCACTCTTTGTTTCCATCATTTCCTTTATGTCACTCGATGCGATGAAATTCTTTCATAAAATCTCTCGGGTGCAAATTACAAATTAAACAGTCAAGTGTTGTCACAATGATTCGCTATTACCAATAGTGATCAGCACACGCACTCCCTACATTGGTTGGGCTCTCATTTAAACCCCCCTCCCCCAAAAATCATATCTCTGTTGCAACTTACTTCGACAGCTCCTTAGCATGTGAACGATAATTTTGGTCGATTTTAGCTAAAAACCGAACCAACTTCTAGCATGCCTGAATCCTTCACTAAGGTAGCCAACTGGTAGCTCATTAAAAAATGTGAAATTTTATGTAGCATTATAAGTTGGCTTGTTACATACTTAGTCTTTATTTTCATGTCCATTAATGAAGGTGGGTCAAAGTGTGTGCGCCATAAACCTCCCCCTTCTGATTTTTCTTTTCTAGACAAATTCTTCTTCTCTATATAGAGCCTAACACCTAAGATTTAACCTCACTATCCATGCTAGCCTCAATGTGGTAATTTTCATTTAATTTTCACTTCAATGTAATATTGCATGCATACTCAAATACAATTGAAATTTGTAATGATCGTCACTCTTCCATTTCCCCCGTAACTATTCAGCGTACATTAACGATGCCTGAGCGGAATAAAAATGCTTCTAATAAAGCCAAATATACCCTTATACTTTTGTGGGCTTTTTGCACTTTTTACCTACCCCCACACAGTCCTGGCTGCCAATTAATATATCACTAGCTTGCTCCCATCGTTCTGGAATTGCACTGTACTAGTCAGCATATCTTTTTGTTATGTTTTCAAGAGGGTCAGCTACAACCTCTTTCAGAGACATGCACCATTTGCACAGAATAACTCTAAAACCAATCAAACACGGCAACCATTATTCTATACCATGTTCTTTATTACTAGCCACACACACACACACACACACAGTATCTCACTCTACTACAACAAGAACAACTGTTCCAGCACTACCTATGAATAACAGCTGTATATATATATATATATATATATATATATATATATATATATATATATATATAATGGATTGGATATACGTGTGTGTGTGTATATATATATATATATATATAATGGCCTGGATATTATGGGATGACTATATATATATAATGGGATGGATATATATAATGGTTACATAAGGGGGTGGATATATATATAATGGGCTGTATATTTAAAATGGGATGGATATATATATAATGGGTTGGATATATACATGTATAATGGGCTGGATATGTATAATGGGTTGGATATATATAATGGGCTGGATATATATAATGGGATGGATATATTTATATAATGGTTACATAAGGGGGTGGATATATATAATGGGCTGTATATTTATGGGATGGATATATATAATGGGTTGGATATATATAATGGGCTGGATATATATAATGGGCTGGATATATATAATTGGCTGTATATATATAATGGGCTGTATATATATAATGGGCTGTATATATATAATGGGCTGGATATATATAATGAGCTGGATATATATATATAATGGGCTGGATGTATAAATTGGGATGGATATATATAATTGGCTGGATATACATATAATGGGCTGGATATACATGTATATAATGGGCTGGATATATATAATGGCTGTATATATAATGATGGGCTGGATATATATAATGGGATGTATATATATAATGGGCTGGATATAGATATATAAAATAGGATGGATATATATACAGTAATGGGTTGGATATATATAATAGGATGGATATATATAATTGGCTGGATATATATAATGGCTGGATATATAAAATGGGATGGATATATATAATGGGCTGTATATATATAATGGCTGTATATATAAAATGGGATGGATATATATAATGGGCTGGATATATATAATGGGATGTATATATATAATGGGCTGTATATATATAATTGGCTGGATATACATATAATGGGCTGGATATATATAATGGGCTGGATATATATAATGGGATGTATATATATAATGGGCTGGATATATATAATGGTTGGATAAAAAAAATGGGATGGATATATATAATGGGTTGGATATATATAATAGGATGGATATATATAATTGGCTGGATATACATAATTGGCTGGATATATATAATGGCTGGATATATAAAATGGGATGGATATATATAATGGGCTGGATATATATAATGGGCTGTATATATATAATTGGCTGGATATACATATAATGGGCTGGATATATAAAATGGGATATATAATGGGCTGGATATATATAATGGGCTGGATATATAAAATGGGTTGGATATATATAATGGGCTGGATATATAAAATGGGATGTATATTAATGGGATGGATATTGTGGGATGAATATATATATAATGGCTGGATATAAATATATATATACATGTATAATGGGATAGATATTGTACTGGATTATTGTACATACCTTCATTTTTTTCTGAGTGTAAAGGCACTGGCTTTTGTGTATGCTCTGGCTGTTGTCCTGGATACATACAGTACATAGAGGATTACACTATACTCACACACGCTCACATGTACAAAATCAAATCCTGATGCTGAAACAGTCTCACACAATTACCAATCTGGCTGGGCAGAGCCTTTACCACTAGTTACACTGGAACTGGGTGTGATTAAATCAAGCACTAAGAGGGATGTACACCTGTGGCATGCAATAACAGCGTTCCAATGTGTAGCTAGAACCTGGCACACAGGGCAGGACCACTCCTCGTGCAAGTGATAGCCAACAAAGACAGTAAAGAATTTCTTATAATCAATTGCTGATGAAGGCTAGAGCATCTAGTCGAAATGTCGAGGGAACACAATTTGAAGTTGATTATTGAGAAGGTGATTATAATGTTTAATACAGTGTATGTCAACTGAGAGTTCACTGAGAGTTTATTTAAGGGAAACAATTTCTTACCTTTACTCTTGACTGTGTGCGGTGCTGATTTCTTTTCACTCTCTGGATATTTCCCTAAACATTCAACACATAAATAGTCCTAGTGTGCAACCCTCACAGCAGGATGTGGAGGCTCCACCCACACACTCCGACAAATGCCCTAGCAATCGGACTAGATGACTTACTTTTACTTCTTTCTGAGTGGGAAGAGACTGATTTTTTGTCATGTTCTGAGTGTCTTCCTCTAGTTCTTTCATGCTTACTTGAACTCTGACTGTGTTTCACTGTTTCTTCAGACTAAACAAATAATATATAAGTATATATACGCAGGGAGGTAAATTACAACCATAACAAATTTGTCCGAGTACAATCAATTTTGTTCAGCAATTCTCACACATTGATCTGCCATCAAATCTACAACTTAGACGTCATTGCATCATCAAGTAGTGAGTGCAAACAAAACAAGACCCTATAATTAACAATGCAAGTCATCCTGTATTCCGTCATCCCAATCATTAACTAACACTTCTCCTGTTCTTCATCACTGTCTGTGTGAGAGGGTGGGGCATCCAATGCTTAGATACATTCATGGTTGTGCACATGCGCATATTCTAGAGCATTGGTCAGTGTCGCTCGGACATTTTCACTGATTTTTGTTTGGACAAAGACAAGTAAAATGTCTAATGACCGATTGTAATTTCCTGCAATGTGTGTATATATATGTCTGGGAGTGCACTAGCAATCCTACATTGGTTTGATAAATAACTGCTGCCAAAAAAAACCCCACAAAAAAGCTCATATCACAGCTAAAACTTCTAAGCTTCCTAAAAGGTGATTTTGGCTGATTTTAGCTCCAAGCACTTCAAGTGTCCCGTCAATCCCTCGCTATGATAGTAAACTGGCAGCCCCCAAACCAATGAAAATGTCCTCAACACCACTCTTCTTCTACATTTCCCCCCCACACATAATCCAGTCTTGCTACCAGAAGACACAAGTGTTCCAGTGCACTGCAGCAACTAATCTGTTTCTGGTGATATTAAAACACAAAAATTGGTAAAGTGCAACACACAATTAACACCCCTCGCGTGCCTGTGTGTAATTTTGAGGCCTAGTTGGTTCAGCAGCTGCTGCGTGTTTTTGTTGCAAAGAAGTGAGCAGTTAGTTAACTGAGAAGTTCACTCTTGCGACAATAGTCAACAGCACAGACCTTCACGACACCAGAAAACTACCCATGATCTATCTGGGCACTGACCATTCACCTTCAAAATCGGCGGAGAAGACTCTAGTTGGTGCTTGACCCGTGGGTGGGTGCTTGCCAAATTAGAATTGTAGTGGTCCAATTAATGCATACACCGGTGCACGCTGCTTGAGGAGGTGAGCAAGCCCTAGCCTAGCTGACTACCATAATTGCCATCAGGGGAGTCCCTTCACTGCTGCTTATGGAAGTCCACCTGCTGAGAAAAGCAACACGTGCTTGCTGGGAGCCAGTATAAATCCCTTCATTTTTGAGAAACAAAGTTCTCCTGGATGTCTACTTCTTTGCTGTAAGCATGAGGTAGTGATGGCTGGGATTGTTTCCTCACCTCCTCCATGGAACCCATTCATGCAGCTTATTGTTGCTTGCATTGTAATGATCAACAGTTTGAAGAGTTACGGGAGGACTAGTGGGGTCAAAAGTAGTTTTTCCTTCTTTTGGGGGGGGGGGGGAGGGCCATTAGGTTCCTATCATAACTCCCACACATGAAATTTTATGTCAAAAGATATCTCTATCCGTGCTTCATACATGTACAGACTTTAAATATTAGAGGTGTGTGTACAATTTCGGATAAGGGGTATGCAAAATAGTGGAGCCTGCAGGGGTGTATTTAGGGGGGGGCGGGGGGGGGCATGCGCCCCCCCTTGTATCATTCTCGCCCCCCCCCCTTGAAATTAGACACCACCCTTATACATTACATACACCATCATTGTATCATTCTCGTCCCCCCTTATTTTTCCATATCTGAAGTTCGCCCCCCCTTGGCAAAATTTCTGTATACAACCCTGGCCGAGGTGAACATTTTGTTTGCTGCAGGGATCTCTGACCATACAACACTCCTATGAACTTCAAACTTTTGTGGCCGATTGCTTCTCAACAGCCCTACTCTAGATTTATGATGACTAAGTGGGCTTCAATTTTAGAAGGTAGAGATGTCAACATTTTTAACTTTTCTTCCTAGATTTTGTGTCTTCTTGGAGCAAGATTGATCATATAGTGTGTATAAAAAGTATCATAACGTCATAATGAAGAATCCAGGAGAAGGGGGAAAAATGACAGATCATGTGTAGTAAAAGTATGAGCGAAGGAAAAATAAAAAATAAAATAAATGGAGCACTCATCCGCCCTTAATTAAAAGGTATTGCAGCTAAATAAAGAAAGAAGCGACCCCCCCTCCTAAAAAAACACTTGAGGGTCACCATCTTTACTGGTCAGCTGAGATACTGCTACCTACGTATCAGCAAGCTCTGGCTGGCTGATGCTGTTTGTCATCTCATGGCCATTAGGTTAGTGGGTATGCACTGTGTAAATCCTGTATTGCAGAGTGCAGTAGCACACCCTAGATTGACCCACTTTTTTAAAATGAAGGACAGTGACCCCTCATAAGACAACAACAAAGCTCACACCACAGCTATACTCACCCATAGTTGCCTAAATCTTGATTTCAGCTGTTGATAGCTCCAAAAATACTTTCAGCGTGCCTTAAATCTTTTGAATCTTTCGCTAAAGTAGTAAACCAGCAGCACAAAGAAAACAGAATGTGTGAAAAAAATGAAATTCATTCTCGAGGATCTGTTTTTGTTTGTTTCTCTCCCATCACATCACTTGCTGTAGGTCCACTCATCCTCTCCATCACATTACTTGCAAAGTGTAGGTCCTCTCATCCTCTCCCATCACATTACTAGCTGTAGGTCCACTCATCCTCTCCCATCACATCACTTGCCGTAGGTCCACTCATCCCCTCCATCACATCACTTGCACAGTGTAGGTCCACTCATCCTCTCCCATCACATTACTTGCTGTAGGTCCACTCATCCTCTCCCATCACATCACTTGCACAGTGTAGGTCCACTCATCCTCTCCATCACATAACTTGCACAGTGTAGGTCCACTCACACTTAAAAAAAAAAAGTACCAGAAGACTTCAAATCTCCAAATGCAAATAATATTTTCTTGATTGTAGAAAAGAGATGTGGGGTAGAGCTGCTCATCGATGATGCAATCAAGCAGTTTTATAATTAGAATAGAGTTAAAAGGTTGTTATTCTTGAAAACATGCCCATAGCTATGCTATGTACATGTACGAGTGAGCCCCCCAAATAGCTCATGAACTTTCCTGCATCTTGCACGGTCTATTCCAAGGCTTTCTGGAAGGCCATCTGCTGATAACAGTCATACCTACATGTAGCTAGCTAGGTGGGAACCACTTTCAATCCCTTCGCTTTTGAGAAAGACAGTAATCCTGGATGGATTTCTTTGTTGTAAGCACCACGAAGTGATCTGTAGCCTTTGTTTGCATATCTGTTTCAACGTCCTTGAAGGAGGCTGTATCTGGCCCTGAGACATGGTATGTGGTGATATACATGTGTAGTGTCCAACGAGAGTGATCAAGTTTGAAAAAGTGTCTTAAACCTGCAGACCCTGAAGTTCACACTTGGTGTAGTCCACCACAACAAAAAACAACAACAAAAAACAACAACAACTATGTTGCATTGACCAGTCAAAGAAGGAAAAAAACAAAGAACAAAACTTGCCTGCATCCATGTAGACCACAACCAGTTAGATGACCTTGTACCCTTTAAAATCAAATACACCAATATTGTACTGTTAATGATGCGTATTATTTAAATGGTAAAGAGTCATCTAGGTTGTGGTTGCATCAGTCATGTTTCTTTTCTTAAAAAAAAAGGTTAATCCAACACAGTTGTTCCGAGTACACAAGTATACAGTATGTTCAGCCTACTCTTACCATATATATACATGTACACAATATGGTATAATATTAACTATTTCATTATGCACAGTGAAGTAAAGGCATTCGTGCTTTTCCAAAGGAGTCTGTGGTAGTATCAGGGAGAACTCGACTTTTCTTCCTTTCTTATACACACACCTTAAGATCTGGTTGTTTAGCGCCACCACATATCTCCGGACCAGCAAGAAACCCTCCAAACAGGTGTTTGCAAAGCAGTTTCTGAATAATGACACCCATTCATACTGAAATTACGAGAATACTTTGCATATTTTTTAGGCATAGCAGAAAAAGTAGGAGCTGTGAAAAGAGGGTTGGGAACCATCTCGAGCTAGTCTACCTACGGCTTCAGCCATGAGCTGGCATGCACTATCTCTCGAACCTTTCCTTGGATAGATCGTAAATACAGCAGCAGTTAGTCTCGCACATTTTCTTCATAGTTTGCCTCTAATACGCATGTACAGAGCTGATAAGCTTCGAGACAAGTGCTTCCTTAGATACTGTGGGATGCTTAACAAAGACGAGTTAGAATGACAGTGAATACAGCACCTCACAGCTGATAGATGCTAATCATCCGGAGTGCCAAACATCCAGGAATTACGGCATCTACATATATATATATACCGTAAAGTACGCAGCAAGCGCCCTCCACGTAGCAAGCGCCCACTAGGCTGTTTTCAGCGATCTAGGATTTTGTAGGGTTCACGTAGCAAGCGCCCACTATATAGAAATTGATCGTAATATAAGCGCATGCGCCCAAATAGATTTATTCAACCGCACCGGCGTGCAATAACGTTGCAATACGCACCGCTGTCGTCTGTTCAGAAAACATCTTATTTTTTATTGTTGGCAGAACTGTTACCTGTAATTGAAAATGGCACACAGTCATGCAGGGAAAAAAATAAGAAGCTTTACTGTTTCTTTCAAGACTGAAGTTGTGGAATGGTACAGGACAACAGGCATGCAAAATGTGACCCACACAGCGAAAAAATATGGAGTAGATCGAAAGAGAGTTAGAGAATGGAATGATAGAGCGTTCCTTTCTCTCTTGTGGCATCTCCAACAGCATTGATGGCTCTGAGGATAGTCTAATTAGGGATTGCATTCCGACGCTGAGCGAAGACAGAGAGGAGAGAGATAGCGACGAAGATCCGTTCGCGGATTTGGATGAAGATGTGAACGACTTGGCGTCTTTCAGTGAACCTGAGGAATAGCACTAGCTAAATTTTAGTTTCCAGAACAAAATAACATTGTAGCCTAGACTCGAGATAGATATTGCATATTGCTTGAACTCGTCGACTTTATTTGTTTTGTTTCAAAACAGCCCGATGTGCGTTATTAAGAATTATTTCACCAACTACATGTAGCAAGCGCCCACCCCTACGATTTGGGGGTTGAAAGGTAAGCGCCCGTGGGCGCTTGCTGCGTACTTTACGGTATATATAATATATGCCAACTTGTAGAATAATTTACTGTTTATGTATTCTAAGTTTTGTCATTACGAACTTAGCATGCACTAGAATAATAATATGTATTTTTGAAGGGTATAAAATCTAGAAAAAGTTTAAGCACACCCCAATTTCGCTAGCACCACTATTACCAGTCTCTCAAGGTTGATGTCTTGCTCTCTAGGACCACTATTACCAGTCTCAAGGTTGATGTCTTGCTCTCTAGCACCACTATTACCAGTCTCAAGGTTGCTCTCTTGCACCAGTCTCAAGGTTGATGTCTTGCTCTCTAGCACCACTATTACCAGTCTTAAGGTTGATGTCTTGCTCTCTAGCACTACTATTACCAGCCTCATGGTTGATGTCTTGCTCTCTAGCACTACTATTACCAGCCTCATGGTTGATGTCTTGCTCTCTAGCACCACCAGCCTCAAGGTTGATGTCTTGCTCTCTAGCACCAGTCTCAAGGTTGATGTCTTGCTCTCTACCACCACTATTACCAACCTCAAGGTTGATGTCTTGCTCTCTACCACCACTATTACCAGCCTCAAGGTTGATGTCTTGCTCTCTAGCACCACTATTACCAGCCTCAAGGTTGATGTCTTGCTCTCTAGCACCACTATTACCAGCCTCAAGGTTGATGTCTTGCTCTCTAGCACCAGTCTCAAGGTTGATGTCTTGCTCTCTACCACCACTATTACCAACCTCAAGGTTGATGTCTTGCTCTCTACCACCACTATTACCAGCCTCAAGGTTGATGTCTTGCTCTCTAGCATCACTATTACCAGCCTCAAGGTTGATGTCTTGCTCTCTAGCACCACTATTACCAGCCTCAAGGTTGATGTCTTGCTCTCTAGCACCACTATTACCAGCCTCAAGGTTGATGTCTTGCTCTCTACCACCACTATTACCAGCCTCAAGGTTGATGTCTTGCTCTCTAGCACCACTATTACCAGCCTCATGGTTGATGTCTTGCTCTCTAGCACTACTATTACCAGTCTTAAGGTTGATGTCTTGCTCTCTAGCACTACTATTACCAGCCTCATGGTTGATGTCTTGCTCTCTAGCACCACTATTACCAGTCTCAAGGCCTTTTGATGTCTTGCTCTCTAGCACCAGTCTCAAGGTTGATGTCTTGCTTTCTAGCACCACTATTACCAGCCTCAAGGTTGATGTCTTGCTCTGTAGCACCACTATTACCAGCCTCAAGGTTGATGTCTTGCTCTCTACCACCACTATTACCAGCCTCAAGGTTGATATCTTGCTCTCTAGCATCACTATTACCAGCCTCAAGGTTGATGTCTTGCTCTCTAGCACCACTATTACCAGCCTCAAGGTTGATTTCTTGCTCTCTAGCACCACTATTACCAGTCTCAAGGTTGATGTCTTTCTCTCTAGCACCACTATTACCAGCCTCAAGGTTGATGTCTTGCTCTCTAGCACCACTATTACCAGCCTCAAGGTTGATGTCTTGCTCTCTAGCACCACTATTACCAGCCTCAAGGTTGATGTCTTGCTCTCTAGCACCAGTCTCAAGGTTGATGTCTTGCTTTCTAGCACCACTATTACCAGCCTCAAGGTTGATGTCTTGCTCTCTAGCACCACTATTACCAGCCTCAAGGTTGATGTCTTGCTCTCTAGCACCACTATTACCAGCCTCAAGGTTGATGTCTTGCTCTGTAGCACCACTATTACCAGCCTCAAGGTTGATGTCTTGCTCTGTAGCACCACTATTACCAATCTCAATGTCTTGTTTTTGATCAAAAGTATTTAGAGCGTACACTGCATGTACCAAATAACCAGGGCTACAATGGCATATGCACTCACTACCCACACATATATACACTACAGCAGTAGTGATGGTAAAATAAAGGGAACCCCCATTTTTTATCAGCGGTTACCAGCATACTATAATTTATAGGAATGTTCTACACATATATTTGCAGGACACCACTAAACCACAAACTTTCTCACCTTCTTCCTCTTCTTCTTATCCTCATCATCATCAGAGTTGAAACCTTCTGAATAACTCTTTATGGCATGCATCTGGGGGGGGGGGCAAAAAATGATCACAGTGAGCTCCGTAGCACACCCACAACCTTGCTGTATGCACTTGAACAGCTCAGATAGTGTAACCTCCCTCATCTAAACCCCTCCCTCATCTGAATCCCACCCAAGTGGCAGGCACACACTATCCGCTCTACACCTCAACCTTAGGAATATTCACAAGTCTGCAACATCACAATAGTGTGTGTGCATAAGATTAATGTGGAACAGGGGAACACAGCAGAGACAAGTCAAAGGCAGGAAAACTGTGCACATGGTGAACCTACCTGCAGGAAACCAACTCTTGTAGATTACTAGTGACTCTGGGCTACCAAATACCATATTTGTTATTGGCTGAAGTTGTAACATCTATAAATAGTCAATGTATATATACAAGTTTTACAATATTCTGCAGTATCTGTAAAACAACTCTTTTTTCCTTTATAGACTGTTTGTGTTACCTGTTCTGAAAGTTTCTCTTGCTTGATAGTACATTTTCTTTGTTGGTAGATAATTGTAAGTCTTATCAAATGTCTTGTTGTTCTTAAACAAAGGACTACTAAGTTACATTTAAGTAGAAGTAAAGTAATTTTTGCTGTTGTTTTTCTATTGTTGTTTTTGCTATTCTTACCCTCCTTGCTATTGTAACTAGTGGTTTTTTATTGTTTGTTATTGTTGCTGTTGTTGTTTGTTATTGTTTGCTATTGTTACTGTTGTTATTGTTTGCTATTGTTAATGTTGTTATTGTTTGCTATTGTTAATGTTGCTATTGTTACTGTTGTTGTTTGTTATTGTTTGCTATTGTTACTGTTGTTATTGTTTGCTATTGTTAATGTTGCTATTGTTACTGTTGTTGTTTTCTAGTTATTGTTGTTGTTTGCTATTGCCCAAAACTGGAAAAAAACGTCTGTTGACTTTGAATGCCCATAACTTTTTTTTTAATAATTGGTTTGTGTAGATAATGTTATGCTCAAATTGTTGCTTGTTCTATGTGCTTTCCAATGATATATAAAATATCTCTAGAGGCATGTTTTGTCAGAAGATGCATGCAGAAATGCATGCATGTTGTTGTTAGCTATTGTTGTTGTTTGTTATGTACAGTTGATATATATTATTGTTGTTTTTGTTGTACTGTTACTATTGCCATTGTTTGCTATTGTTATTGTTGTTGTTATTGTTGACACCATTGAATAGTTGTTCATGCCATTGTTTGCTATTGTTATTGTTGTTGTTATTGTTGACACCATTGAATAGTTGTTCATGTTGTGGTTTTGATGATGCTCCACTCACTGTCTTGGCTGTACAGCGAAGAGAGAGTATGGAGGGGCACAGGAGTGCACATGTACAATAGCACAGAGGATCCCGATCCTTCTCCTAGAAGGCTCACTGCGCTAGTGTTGTTCTTATTCTAGGCAAGAAGATTGGTGGGTGAGCAAGCACAAAGCATCCCAACCCCCGCCAGGCATGTGAGGGTCGGATTTAGGAGACGGCAAGGGAGGTAAGACAATTGGGAGCAAGGGATGATGATGAGAGAAAGACATGGTACTTTCTAGTGCTAACTAAAGATCCATCTGTTAACCAACTCATATTGTGTTTTTATTATTTTATTTTATGAAGATCGAAACAGTTGGGTTGAAACTTTGGCTTAAAAAACAAAACAATTTGAGCTGGTTAAAAGATAAATCTTCGGTTTACATCTTATGAAGGTGGATAAAAATCATTTCCAGCACCACAAGATCGACAAAAACACACACGTGTAAAATAGAGCAAGAAACTAAAAACAGCAGAAGATGCGAGTTGAAAGCTCTGAACAGACAGATCGACACAAAGTGGACATGCCAGGAGAGCTTATAAGCACTACTGAGAGAGGCTGATGGGGCTGAGATAACAGAAGAAAGAGCTATTTAGAGACATATATACATGTAATCAAAACCATAGTCATTTTCCCCCCAAGGCCACCCTTTGTTATTTCTTTAAGCACTACTGAGAGAGGCTGATGGGGCTGAGATAACAGAAGAAAGAGCTATTTAGAGACATATATACATGTAATCAAAACCATAGTCATTTTTCCCCCAAGGCCACCCTTTGTTATTTCTTTAGGGATGATAACAGACACATCCACAGATATGACCTCCCATTTCCAATGATAGTGGATGCACCTGCAGGAAGTATGCTTCATGGTAAACGTGAACCAAAATTATGGCAAATCTCCACAAGTTGTTTTCTACAAGGCTGTATCAACCCTGATAAGCACTGCAGTTGTTAAAATAGAGTGGTTTACTGCAAACAGCATGTGCAACTGAAGGAGCTGAAGGAGCAAATGATTTAGAACACAATCAGGAAGAACAGTGAGATAAACCTCTTCACCCGAGTCCATCAAGCATTAGCTACATGTAGCTAAAATGGCCATTATGCTAAACACTAGCGTGATAGAGAAATGAGTACTTTGTGTACTTTTGCTTCTAGGCAAATTAGCAGATCAGCATTGCAACCAGATATAACCAGATATAGTCATTAGCATGAAAATAACACAAATGATTCTTATTGTTTTGTTGCCACAGAAACACCAAAAATTAATCAGGAGCAAGCATGGGTCTAATATTTTGGCCCTAAATGGTTAACGAGTGAGGAGGTTAATCGTTATTGAAGGTGAGACCAATAACTGTGCAGGGTACACGACCTTGTTTTCAAAAAGCAATTCCAAATGAAAGGAATTCTTAGAACATGTGTAGCCTGGACGGTCACAAGCACTGGCCTTGACAGGAGGACCAACTAGGTCAAAATTTGATTTTGCTAGTGGAGAACATGAGCCATACATCTTCAAATAAGCTCACCAATACTTACCTACATTGACAAAACTATTGTCAAGGTTACACAAGGCTACAAATACACAACTTCACAGTTATAAGTACACCAGTTGAACCACAAAAAAGATTTCTCAAGGAACACAAGAATGTCAGTCGACATAGATCTTAACATGCACACCACAGGATAATGCAACATGGAGATATATTTGAGGAGGGTCGCATAACCAAGGATTAAGCAATTGGTAATATAATTCAACACACATTAAAAACAAGCCAACATAAATTGATAATGTACGTCGCTAAAATATATTTTCAGGCTATGATCTAAATATTCACCTCAAAGGGTCGTCCCTGAACTCAGACCATCACCCATTCAGCGCCGTTTCCCTCCTAAGGTAATGGTCACCTCTAGTGCGCTCTATTTGGAAACATAGCGTTTTCAGTTCAGTAATGGCAGACGAGTTCTTCGAGTCGAGAAACAGGGGTGGAGGCGGTGATAGCGAAAAGGAGTACCAACAAGCGATGGCGGACAAGTATGTGTGCATTTTTGAACAAGTACACTGACTTAAGTATTAAGTGAAAGTGGTTTAATGCCACAGCTGTAACTATAACATTATTTAAGAGTTAGTTATGATTAAACACAATGCACATGAGCACTAGACTTAGTGTTATAGTACCATTTTTGCATGTGGATGCTGCAAGCACGTACTGGTCTTTTGAGTCTGATATGTTCTTGCTCCATGTGTCGAACACATGGCATATCAGTAATGAGAAGTTATATATTTGGTCACTAGATTTTTTAAACATAATATGTAGTTTTCCTTTGTAAATTTATTATTGTTGTGATGACCATTACCAAGTTACACATGGCAGCTGACTGACAGATTACGATGCATAATTGAGGGAGTGGTACCACAGATGGCGGAAGCCAACGTATACATAACTTATATACGGTTATAACTTACTTGAGCAACTTCTTATCGTCCTTATCCCCCTTCCCTCCTTTCCATGCATACCTTATGTACAAGGGGCCCATTCATTATAAGTTTCCTAACAAAATTGTGTAGTGCATTGCATGGACTAATCTGATACAAGTACAGCAGGATAATTGGTAAAGGTCATCAACATGCTCAACCCGATGCATGCACAGTGATTGAGCCTACCTAGCTAAGCTAATTTATTCAGCAGCAGCATGTATTCGTAGCGAAGAAGTGAACAGTCAGTTTTGCTATGATTTGCCAGTTTTGCAGTTATTTTGTTACAAAGTTCTTGGAGGAGAGGTGCTCACTATATAGAAAGTGGAAACAAAAAAGAAAGGAAACGAGACTTACCAATGTAGAGAGCACAAATGCTTAGAAGACCCTTTACCTTTGGTGTCATTATTTGTCCCTTTGATCATAACCCATGCTCACTAGCCTCTAGTCTAGTGTGTATGTGTACTGGTCAACAGTGAAGTTGATGGTTGAACTGATTACCATGTCTGGTAGAAACTGGTAGACTGCACATTGAATGTTTCGCCAGGTATTAGTGGTCCAAATAGGATTATACAGCGACACTGGACAGTAAGTAACTACTAAACTAGAGTAGTATATATATCCCTGGCCTTGCATTGTGCTCCGTGCCTGCAAATCTCTATGACTCAACTGCCATTGTAGTCATATTGCCTATTTAAAAATGACATGACAAAAACACAACAAAGAAAGCTTGCATCTCTGCTGAAGTGGGGGCAGTTATTACATGTAGCTCCAAAACCACTTTTAGTGTGCCTTGAATGTTTTGCTTTAAGGTAGTAAACTGGCAAACCTAAAAACCTTGAAATTTGTGTTTAATAATCATTTATACCCTTCACTCTACATTACTTACTTTTTCCTGTACACACAACTTGCATACAAAAAGGTCTATAGTAAAATCAGTTTTCCAATGCATTGCCATGACCTATCTGTTTCTCTATTCAGTAAAGTATAAAATGGGTAAAGGTCATCACAAGATAATCGTGCTCAGTTGTTTACTGAAACGCTTACTCCTATGTGACCAATGCTTACACCGATAATAGCTGATAATAGAGTATTAGCAGCCACTTATAGCATGTAACATTACCACAACCAGTAGAAATATCACCATGGATATGGGACAATACTTCATACTTCACACAGACCTTCAACAGTACTGCTTGTGTGTGTGTGTATTGCATTAATCACCATTTAGTAAAGAATAAAATCTGTTATAGTTAGTTAATTTCTGGAATTATTCTGAGCAACTGTTTCAAATGCCTTGAAGGAGGCTACTCAACTATAATATAGAGGAACACAGCAACAAAAAATACAATGTCAGATGAGCAGCAGGCCATTGACCAATTTCCGACCAATGTACCCCAATGTACCAAAATGACCGAGAAGACAGCTTTTGGTCTGTCAGACGGACCAACCAATATTTGTGTGTGGCTAATCTCGATCAAGCATGTCAGACACGTGCAGTAGTACTTGCATTTTTTGGTATAGTAATCTAGTACTAGGTACGTAACTGTTGCTTAGCTAACAACAAACACAAGCTGTTTTAGTATTTCTCCGCAAGTTGTTAGCAATGACTCGGAGTATCAGTATCTCAGCCCCAAAGCCAAAGAGGAGGATGGGACCTTGTCCGTAAGAACAACTTGCAAAGAAAAAACTAGAACAACTTGCGCTTGCTAGCTACTCAACAACTGTAGACCAATTAAAACTTGACAGCTGTGAAGCAATCGGCTATGGGTTCTAGTCGATATGTTTCCGTTATTTAGAACCATTGCCCACTGCCCTAAATGTAATTTTAATTTTTTTTGGTTTTATTTTTATAGTGAATATATACATACATAGTAAATTAATTGAACTTCCCTCCTCCAGGGATCGAAACAAAACTAATGTGAACAGCGATGAAAACAGGTGCGGTTTATATAAAAAATTTAAAAAAATAAAAAAATAGGTTATATTCTCCCCTCCCCCGTGACAACTGGTGGGGAGTGGCCCTTGACATCACAGCATCTGAGGATCGATTGAAGCAGCTGTAGACATCGAAACGCCTACTGAAACATAGATCAGAGTCGCTCTCAACATTGACACAACTGAACAGATGTTCAGTTATCACCTCAGCACCGTACCCTCGATTGAACCAGCTCCTGGAATCGCTACAAATGGAGAACAGCTTGACTGGAGTGGCTTCATTATTGCCTCATCTCACTGGCCACTCGACTGCAGTAGCTCTCAACATCGCCATAGCTGAACGCCGTATCCAGACATTGCTGCAGTTGACTGATGCTCGATGCAGTAGCTCTCTACATCACTGTAGCTGAACGCCGTTTACAGACATTGCTACGGTTGACTGATGCTCTGACTTATGCTCGAAGCAGTAGCTCTCTACATCACCACAGCTCACAGGCCCTCGACTAGATACTGGATTAGCTGTTGGAATCCACAAAGCTGACCTGCTTCTCGAATGCTGAGGCTCTGGACCACAGCGATGAATCCACCACCCCCCCCCCCTAACTTTATTAAACACCATTAAAATGAATTTCACACATGGTCCACACACGGAGTGGATTCTGCACCGGAATTCAATGCAACAGAAATGCGAAATTTATTTTTGCTTCTGCTATGTAGCTAGCGCTTGATAACTACAGAATGAATATTTGTCTGAGCAATCTAGAACAGTGGCCTATCAAAATTGCAATTGGTACGGCAAATGTCCTACCAATTTTTTCTGTTATTTTGTGCACTGTATTGGGCTAAACCAACAAGTGTGTGGTAGACCACAAGACTTTTAAACAACCCTTTACATTTTAATATTGTGCACACATGCTTCTTTAAATCAGTAGGTGTCTTATTTCAAAAGGTAAAGGATTGAAGGATGCTCTAAATATTTGTGGTATGTGTGGGTATATTCTTGTTTGTTTGTTCTTTTTTAACATATATATATATTTTAAGTTTTTTAACATACATACGTATATGTGTATATTTATGTTGTGAAACACACACACATGTATAGTGTTTGTATATATATATATATGTATATGTTTGTGTATTTTGTATTTCGAGGGGATCACTTTTTCAGTTTAAAAAATGCCATTTTCTGCTACACGTTTTACCTAATTCCATTTCAGCATTAACTTTTAGGAAATTCGAAATTATCTTCATGAAAAGAAGTATAAAAAATAAATGCAGAAAAGTTGTAGAATATGGTAGGAAAGGAGAAACTAAAAATTAAACTGTCCCTCCGCACCTCCATCGTAATACTGCATCAAGATGGGCTCAGTGTTCTCCTCTGTAAGTCCCTCCATTCTGTCACTCGGGAGATGCTTGTATTGGGAGAAGCTTCTCTCCGCAGTTACTGATGTCATGGGCATCCGTATAGCAACTCGAGCATTAGAAGAAAGAATCGGAAGAGGAACTAGTCGTACAAAACAAGTGGATTTTGCAACATATCTACAGAAGATCATCAGCAGATGAAAAACTCCTCAAGCAATACAGGAGATTGATTTTGGAAAGCCTTGATTGCATAATCATGGTTTCATACGGGGGGGGGGGGGGGGGGGGGGGGGGTGTGTGGAAGGGGATATCTCCCTAACCAAATTCCCCCCCCCCCCCCCCCCCCCTCCCCCAGCTTAGATCAAATTTATAATTATATGCCATGGAGAGGAAAACAAAATATTGCTTGTGCATGTATGTGTACTAACAGTATATACTCAGTGCTGCTAATTAAAGATCAATTAGTCGATTAGTTTCTTTAAAAAAACGTCAAGAATTTCTTCAAATTTCACATTCATCAGTTCTGGTCCCTCTATGGCAATCTTCATTAACCTAGACAGGTTACAATCAGAAAGGTGATTTCTAAGCCTGGTCTTGATCATTTTCATGTCACTGAAAGATTGCTCCATTATTGCCGTGCCGATTGGCAAGACCAAAATGATATGAAGGAGGGCAAAGGTTTGTGGAAATATGCCTTCATATGCTTCAGTAGCTTCCATTGACTGAATTACATCTTGCATGCTAGGAGGTTTTGCGAGCTTCTTCGAATGCATTATCACCTCCTTTTCTTTGCGAAGTGCCCTCATGAAAAATTTCCATTCGGACACAAGTTCTTCTAGATCTAGTGGCAGAGGTGATGTGTAAGCTACACCATTGTACTTCACTGAGGCTTCATTACCATAGAACCCAGCCAAATTCTGAATCGATTCATGGCCATAGGAAGATAAGGACTCTTCTGTGGGTAGCAAGGCAGGATTGAAGATGGATGTGGCAACTAGTAGTTGAACTGCTTTATCAGAAAATCACCCCTTAATGTTGTCAATCAAAACATCAATGTATGGGATGGCAATGTGATCAAGATACTCCTTTGTATTGGTGATGGACATGAATCTTGAACGGGCTGATCCAGAAATACGTCTTCCAATATCTATGCCATACTCAGTCTCTAACTTTGTACAAGTTAATTTAGTGGAAGAACACCATTCTGCTTTTTCATTCGTCAGTGACTTCAATTCATCAAGTGTACACGTCAATAAAAACTGTAACTGACTGAAATCAGACACTTTCCTATGCATGAAAGCATTCATTCTCGCCAAGATGTCAAGAACCTCTGAAAGAAAGCCCAATGTATACTCGAGCGGAATGCTTCTGCATTACCTGTGGTCTGGTAAAGTTGTTGCAGGGTGGTTATAAGAGCAGGAAGGTCCTTTCGAATTGCTCTCATACACCTCTCATTCGAAAGCCAACACGTATCACTAGACTTCACCATCTTTAATACAGGCAATCTGAGAGCAACCTGTACATCTTTTTAAGGCTTGAGTTTTTTGGGGCGAGTAGAAGAAGAGTTTCGATAAATTTCCCATCAAGTCAAAAATCTTCTTTATCTCAGGAACACTCTCAGCTGCTTGTATATTTGCTAGCTGTAGCTTGTGGCAAGAGCAATGGATGTACATGGCATGTGCAGAGTGAGTCTGCATCCTTACATGCACTCCAGTTTTACTTCCTGCAAACACCGCTGCACCATCATATCCTTGGCCAACCAATTTGCAGTCATCAAGATGTCTTGAGTCAATAAAGGATGCCAGTGACTCTGTGATGGTTGCAGCATTACAAGCGAGAATGTGTAGTATTGTTAGGAAATGTTCATCTGGCTGGCCATTTACAATCCATCGGCAACACACAGAAAGTTCTTCTTGTGTGCTAATATCCTCACACTCATCAGCAAGGATAGAAAAGTATGGGCTCTCCTTTAAGCTAAGCAAAAGCTTTCTATCTATCCAGGTGGCAATAGCTTCTATGAGGGATTTCACAGAAAATTTAGAGGTGTACTGTGCATTTGCAGGAGCCCCATTAATGTGCTGCTGAAGAAGTTCGTCAACATTAGCAACTTGAAGAGCTAAGAGATCCTGAAAGGTGGTAGTATCTCGAATTCTGTGTTTGAGCAAGAAGTAGACCGAGCGCAGCAATTTTAGAAGTATTGCCCTGTTATTTGCTCGCTTTTCATTGGCACTCCTTACAGCTGCAGCACCTGGAGATCAACAACGCTTGGCTGTTCTGCCATCCTTGCAGTCATAGCTGCATCCTTGTGCCATTTGAAATAATTGTGTAGCTTGAGTAACTCAGTGGCATGGTTCCAGTCCAGTACTCCTCGTGATGTCCAAGCTCCACGGGCATTTGCTGGTAGTTTTGCATAGTTTTGACAAATTCGGCAAAACATACCTTTCTCTACCTCATCACAATATATGCAAGGGTATTTAGACTCCCATTGAGATCTGTAAGTGAGCCTGGATTTGTAGACCTTTTTTTCCTTAGCTTTGGTAGATTTACTAGACTGAGGAGTAGCTAGAGTCATAGGTTCGTCATCAGACTGAGGAGTAGCTACGGTACTAGTAAGCGCACATGGCATGGAAGTGGGTGTGGACATGAAAAGGGTTTGTCCCAGTCCAGTTATGGTTCCCCCCCCCCCCCCCCCCCCCCTACAGAAAAAAACCCTGGTCAATAATCACTGTTGTAAGTGATGGTAGGTACTTGGCTCTGGGTCTCAATCACTTGTAAAATGCTATTGCACACCTATAGGCACATAACTCACAGTGGTTCCCAATTAGTTATCCCCTTGCTCTACACTGCTAAGCAGAAGGAAGAGTGAGGCTGTAAAAGATCACTTATATGCTGTGTTTCCTCAAATAGGTCGCATGCGGTCTATTGATTTGGACCACCTAGAACCAGTGCGAACTCTACGAGGGGGAGAACTGATTGAGGGCATGTCCTATTTCACTGAGCATGGGCACCAGCTTAGTGAAAAGGGCATGAGCATCCTTGAGGACAGATTTATTATGATTGGGGCTGGTGCCAAGTGTGGGCGTTGGCTTGTAGGGTGCGCCCTCAGTCACAGTTGACTAGTGAGCAGTGTAGCTTATTAGCAGTTGCTGGAGCAAAGCATGTGATAAGCAAAGATACCTCCCGAGCTGTTATTAGTACGTTTATAAAGTAGTTAGAACAGTTAGTCGTCCTCTACTTCATCCTGTTGTACGTCCTCCTCAAACTCTCCCTCGCCGATGCTGGCGAAGGGATCATCTCCACTGTCATCAGTATTGTTGAGGCCAAAGGTCTCTGTGGTGATGGACTCTCATCATGGGATAGTTCCTTGCAGGTGCTGTTGTGTGGGAAAGTTCCTCTGCATGGTTATTGACCAGCCAGTGTACTGGAACAAGAGAGAACTATGTACAATGTTTTACAACACAATTTCAATGTTTGAAATGCCAAGAGTTATGGAGTTACACACCTTTTTGTTAATTCCCCCAATCTGTATGAAACATTGGTGGCCACTTCCTAGTGGAAATTTTTGTTTGATCGCCATAACATCCTTAGAATAATTTTGCTCCAACCAAGGTATGTACTGTTCTGTGCATTAAACTCACTTATTCGTGCATTTGCCACACCTTTCAGCCTCATCCGATAGCATGTAGTGACCCTTAGGTTATCGTATCTATAGAGACACTTGGGGTGCCTCAATTGGAGAAAGGAAACTAGCAACTCCATGTGTGTAAATAATCCTGCAAGTCAACCCTTTACCGAATGTCTATCTTCTCCTGCATAGTGATTCGGTAAAGGTTCTCGCTTGCGAATGAAAATTTCCACCACTAATTTTTTTCGGCTCTATGATAGTGCTGATAAATCATGATAATGGTTTTATCAATGTACCTGTAGGTATCCACTTGAACACTCCAGCGGCCATAGGAAGGAATACAAAGAGCAGTCCGGTGGGCATGGCAGGGAGTACAGGGAGCCTTCTGGTGGGCATGGCAGGGAGTTCAGAGAGCACTCTGGTGGCTATGGAAGGAGGGACCAATCAAGTGGCTTTGGAAGGGATGAGTACAGAGACTATTCTGGTGGCCACGAACGGGAACAAAAAGAACAGGAGCTTCCTGACAAGCCCCCCTTCACTGCCTTTGTAGGCAACCTTCCTGCACAAACTGTCCAAGGAGATTTGGATGCCATATTCAATGATCTCAATGTAAGGCACTTGATGAGCTAGCAAAGTATTTTTGTGAAGGAACAATTGTTAAGAGTGGGGAAGTAAGCTACTCAGGGCAGTAGGGAAGAACACGAGTAAGCTACTGGCTTACCTCGCTGGGTAATTGTAAATGAGTTTGTATTGACATGCATACTAATGGGGAGTGTGGTAGCACTTGTTTCAAACTGGTGGGCAGCCCCAAGAGCAATTAGCAACAACAAACAAAGTTCACATCTCAGCTAAAAGTCGCAGTTGCTGCTACTTGGCTGCCTAAATAGTTTCAGCTGATAATAGCTCCAGAAAGACTCACACTGTGTCTTGAATCCTTTTGTCAAAGCTAATGGACCAGCTGTGCAAAAAACATTACATATTCAGCCAGGGATTGTCTTTGTTTCTGTATATGTATAGCAGCATAATAACTTTGTGCCAGAAGACTGCAAATGTTCCAATGCCTAGCAGTGACTTAGCTGTTGTCTTGGTTGCGGTAAAAAGGCATGTGTGGCAGTACTTGTTGGTGATTGGAGTTCTTGATTTATACTTGGCCCATTGGTACAGGAAAGTACTTTCTGTGTAAGTACTAAAGCTACAATGCATGAGAATTGGGATGTGCCAAGACCTGAATGCTCTGCTGGCTCTCTGTTAGCTATGTACTGCTTCCAAGCTACTTAGTCTTGGTAAGAAGAAGTCAAGGACTACTTGAAACACCCCATGACATTCAGCCCAGCGTGTTTGGCCTCATGACGTTCAGCCCAGCGTGTTTGGCCTCATGATGTTCAGCCCAGCATGTTTGGCCTCATGACATTCAGCCCAGCGTGTTTGGCCTCATGACGTTCAGCCCAGCATGTTTGGCCTCATGACATTCAGCCCAGCATGTTTGGCCTCATGATGCATGATGTTCAGCCCAGCGTGTTTGGCCTTATGACATTCAGCCCAGCGTGTTTGGCCTCATGGTGTTCAGCCCAGCGTGTTTGGCCTCATGGTGTTCAGCCCAGCATGTTAGGCCTCATGACGTTCAGCCCAGCATGTTTGGCCTCATGACGTTCAGCCCAGCGTGTTTGGCCTCATGGTGTTCAGCCCAGCATGTTTGGCCTCAATGATGTTCAGCCCAGCGTGTTTGGCCTCATGGTGTTCAGCCCAGCATGTTTGGCCTCAATGATGTTCAGCCCAGCGTGTTTGGCCTCATGGTGTTCAGCCCAGCGTGTTTGGCATCATGGTGTTCAGCCCAGCGTGTTTGGCCTCATGGTGTTCAGCCCAGCGTGTTTGGCCTCATGACGTTCAGCCCAGCATGTTTGGCCTCATGATGTTCAGCCCAGCGTGTTTGACCTCATGATGTTCAGCCCAGCATGTTTGGCCTCATGACATTCAGCCCAGCGTGTTTGGCCTCATGACATTCAGCCCAGCGTGTTTGGCCTCATGGCCCAGCGTGTTTGGCCTCATGATGTTCAGCCCAGCGTGTTTGGCATCATGACATTCAGCCCAGCGTGTTTGGCCTCATGACATTCAGCCCAGCGTGTTTGGCCTCATGGCCCAGCGTGTTTGGCCTCATGGCCCAGCGTGTTTGGCCTCATGGTGTTCAGCCCAGCGTGTTTCGCCTCATGGTGTTCAGCCCAGCGTGTTTGGTGACGTTCAGAGTTCGCAGGTTTTACCCAGGGCTTGGGTGTAACCCGGGTTTAACCCGTGGGTTAAATACCTTTTACCCGGGTTTTACTCCGGTTTTATTCAAACATGGATACAACCCAGGATAAAATAATAGACACAATAGATTTATTATAAACTGTAAAGATATTATAAGAAATTAACTCTGTAATCAGGAAGTAAGACATTCAATAAATGGCAACTTTAAAAAACTAGACAAAAACAGGAGCTGTGTTTCACTCAGCATTTATTTACCAAGTGACATGGTTGTCTACTAGAGTATATATTTTTTATTTAAACAAGATTTTTAAACAAGATTCATGGGATAAAAGTCCAATTGATATGCAAGTTAAACAGATTTAATAGTCAATCTCCAGAGGTCCTCGCAGGAGCCTGTGGCAGAAAACTAGTTTCTGGGCTTTCTCATTTTTGTAATTGCAGTACACTTACTAAACTGTAAGCAGTGAATGATGACCTGTGGTATTTGCTTGCCTTTTAAATAGCCCTGGTGTCCACCACCACCCAGACACTTGTGGCTCTGGGACAGGACTGTGACAGGGCTAAAAATAAGTGTACACTGGGTAATACCTGGGTAAAAGCCGGGTAAAATAGGTGTAATACCTGGGCGAAATACCTAAAACCCAGGTTTTACCCACTGGGTTGGGTTAAATAGGTTTTACCCGGATAAAATGCAAACACTGACGTTCAGCCCAGCCTCATGACGGTCAGCCCAGTGTGTTTGACCTCATGATGTTCAGCCGAGCATGTTTGGTCTCATGACATTCAGCCCAGCGTGTTTGGTGACGTTCAGCCCGGCATGTTTGACCTCATGGTGTTCAGCCCAGCGTGTTTGGCCTCATGATGTTCAGCCCAGCATGTTTGACCTCATGATGGTCATCCCAGCATGTTTGGCGTATGGCACAGGGACTGCCTGTGCAACCCTGTAACTTATGCTGTCTTGATTAGTAACGCTGCCAAGCTACCACTACACTGATAACTTGTTGTAACTTTATTAGTAACAAGGACAACAACTGACAACCACTATTGTTCACAATGAACTCCAATAACTATGCACTGCACAACTCCTTTTATTGGGAGCTGCCAGGCCTCTCACACATGATGGGTTTGCCAACTATATTCATATGCAATCAACATTCTACAGCCTGGTGTGTGCAATTAACTACTTGTATGGTTCAAAACCAGGTCATGTCTCAAGTGGCCCTGTGGCATCCCTCCCTCAGGAGGTGACTGCTGGTGTGGTTTGTCTGATGGCCAGGATTGTCGAGACATCCCATCCGCATTGCTGTTCTTTGGTCCAGTACCTCGTAGATATATGGTCATAAGGCAAATGACCATCTGGCTAGACGTCCGTTTTCATCCTTCTTCCTTGCTTGAGGCTGGTATGGTCAGTGATGATGGTAAAAGCTGCTCCACTGAGGTGGACTTGAAAGTGCTTCACTGCCTCCACTACTACTAGACACTCTTGTTCCGTGACTGTGTATCTCGTCTCAGCCGGCTTCAGCTTGCGAGAGTAGTAGGCAACAGGTCGGTCAGTTCCATCAACTTCTGCCTGACTGAGGACAGCACCTATGCCTATTCCAGAGGCGTCCGTGTAGAGTAGAAATGGTTTCTCTTCATCTGGGCTGACTAGTACTGGATCCTTGGTGAGGCTAGTCTTGAGCTGTTGAAACGCTGCCCACCTCTCTGTTGTCCACTCTATTTTGTCTGAGGCCTGTTTCCTAGTTGCCTCTGTCAGTGGTGCTGCTGCCGAACCATATCCTGGTGCAATGCATCTGTAGTAGTTTGCAAGACCCAGAAACGGTCTTATATCCTTCTTTTTCACTGGTTTTGGGTACTGAGTGAGTACTTCAATCTTTGCCTGCAGTGGTCGTACTTCTCCTGCTCCAACCATGTGTCCAAGATACTGGAAGTTTTGTTCAGCTAAGTTACATTGCTTTGGTTTCAGAGTCTATCCTGTCTCCTCTAGTCAGGTAAATACAGCTTCTAGATGGCTTGCATGCTCCTCACAATTCGTGCTGAAGACTACAATGTCGTCAATGTAAGCAGCTGCAAAAGAGGCCATGTCAGCCGGCATACTGTTCTGAAATACTCATGGGGCATTCTTCAAACCAAAAGGCATTCTCACATATTCCCATTTTCCGTGTGGAGTGATAAAAGCTGTTGTGCTGACTGAGTCCTTGTGGACTATGACTTGGTGGTATCCTCTCTCCAGATCCAATGTTTAAATATGGGTTGCTCGACCCAGTTTGTCGATCGATTCTTCTATTCTGGGCAGAGAAAATGGGTCAGACTTTGTCATTGAGTTCAGGCATCTATAGTCTATACACAACCACACTCCTCCATCCGTCTCTCCCACTAGTAGTGCCGGTGGTGCCCAGGGGCTCTTGGATGGCCTGACTACTCCTATCTCAATAGTTTCTGTCATCCATCATCTGTAGTTTCTTGGGATCCCACCTACATGTATAAGGTGGTCTGCTGATAGGATAGGCATCTCCTGTTTCCAGCCTTATTTCTGCATCTTTGGCTCGGCCTTGCCCAAATAGCTTTCTGTGTCTGCTCAAAAGTTACTGATGGTCAGCATGACCTCCCCTCCTTCCTCTGGTGAGGCTGTGAGGTCGTCCTCCGTCAGTTCTATTGTGGCAAAATATGCAGCTGTTGTGGAGTTGAACTCCTTAAGAATATTGATATGTCTCTTCACTCGTCTTCTAGGGTGGTTTGGCATATTCAGTTCGTAGGTGGTCTCATCCACTCTGTCAACCACTGCATACGATCCGTCTCATTCTGCTAGTAACTTGGGTCCTAGTGAGGGTGTTCTGAGCAGGACAAGGTCTCCTGGTTGAAACGATCTGTGTCTTGACTTCTTGTCATGCCATAATTTGTGGATTGTTTTCTTCTCTTCCTCTTTGCCCCTGGACAGCTCCTGCAAGAGTTCAAACCCGTCTTGAATTGTGGTGATGTATTTACAATCACGTCCTTTGGAGTTGCTGCTGTGCTGTCCACTGTGCACGCAAGGTCTGTAGAGGTCACTTTATCTGTCGGCCATAGAGTAACTCAATCTGGTGGTATCATGGGAGCTCTTCTGTATTCTCCCAACACATGTGGAAGGGCCAGGTCCCATTGTTCCGTCTTCTTCAGCATGTTTTTCAAGGTAGAGTTGAAGTGTTCCACTATTTCATCCGTCTCTGGGTGGTATGGGGGTTTGTCTTGATACCCTTTATTCCCATCAACTTGTAGAGCTCTTGCATCAAACGACTCACAAAGTTTGTTCCACAGTCTGTGAGGATCTCATCTGGTACTCCAACTGGGGTAACCAGTACCATCAGTTCATCTGCTATAGTCTGGCAGGCTGTCTTCTGCAGCAGAAAAGCTTCTGGCAATCTAGTCGTGTAATCAATGACTACAAGGATGTGTCTGTGTCCAGCTTCAATTCTAGGAAGGTTCCAACTAGGTCTATTCCTATCCTCGAGAAGGGGGTGTCAATGACTGGCAGGGTTCGGAGAGGGGCTCTCTGCTTGGACTGGTGGGCTGACTTCTGGCATTCTGGGCATGCAAGGCGCAGCTTTTTTTACATCTGCATGAACTCCAGGCCAATAGTATTCATCTAGAATTCTCTGAGTGGTTCTGTCTCGTCCCAGGTGGCCAGGCCCATGTGCCAGGGAGAGTAACCAATGTCTGGTGTTTTTTCGGCACACGTAACTGTAGCATTTCTTCTCCTAGTCTGTCTTTAGACAGTCTCCAGATAAGGTTGTTCAAAACAACAAACTCAGTGACCTCCTTCTCAGACTTCTACCAACACTGGCTTAAAACTCGTCTTGTTTCTGCTCTTTTTGGAATTGCTTTCTGTTGTGGTGTTTTGCTTTAGTGGCCATGAAAAGACTCTAGCCTTCCGACGACTGGCTCTGCTGCTGCTGAGATGGTTGTCTTTTTCTTCTGCTTCTGACTGTTCTGCATCTGACTGTTCTGCATCTAACTGTAACTGTTCTTCCTCTGTGTGGTGGGTTATCGATCCTTACTGGCTTCTTCTTCCCATGGTTGTCGTCTCTTTCATCAACCTCTTCTTTTTCTGACTCTGACTCTGTGTCGGTATCTCTGGAGTTGATCTCTTTAAAGCTGCCTGGAAGTGAGGTATGCTCTGTCTTGTTTGCTTGAGATACATTTACGATCTCATCATAGAGTAGACGTTTCCCCATTCCCCACAAGTCTGGGAAGTCGGTTCCTAGTAAGGCATCATAACCTACACTGTAGGTCCTTCTGTACAGCCACGGTTAATTTTGTCCTACTTCTATTCTGACCTTTGCCAATGGCAATGCTGATATTGTGCTGTTGAATGCTCTTACATGAATCACTTCTCCCATCCGGTCTTCATCCTGAATCAATTTGCTGTCAACCAGGGTCCTCTCTGCTCCGGTGTCGAGTAAACAATCTATCCACAGGCTGGTCATTCACAGTTCCTGCAACCAGTGTCCGACGGTCCGCATCTGTGGTTACTAAGTCAACCTTCTTGTGGGTGTCAGTAGATCTGTCATGTTGATGGTTTCTTGGCTTGGAGATCTGCTTCTTTTCTCCATGGCACTCAGCTACAAAATCACCTTATTGTTTACATTTGAAACATTTGGTTTAGTTCTGCTTATCAAATTTGGGTAGACTCTTCCAACTCTGGTCTTCCCACCATTCAGGTCCGTGTGCATCCTGTGGTGGTGGTGTCTTCTTTCGATCGATTTGCTTGGGACTTGATGTCTGTCCTGCTGAATGACGAGGTCTGTCATCCTTTCTGTGCTGCTTTCCTTGGTTGGTAGTCTGATCTGTCTCGCTAGTAACCTCATACGTCCATCCTCGGTTTACCACAAAGTCATCTGCCAAGCCAGTTGCTTCCTCCAAGGTCTTGGGCTTTCTGTCTCTCATATAAGTGGCCATCTGCCTGGGCATTAACTTCAACCGTGCCTCAGTGGATGCTAACTCAGCTACTTCTTTTGCTGTGGTATAGCAGGTTGAGGTGTCTCCTGCCACAGGTACTAGTTTTCTGCTGATTTTCTTTTGAGTTGGTCCATTCTCTGTCTGTAAGTTTCTCACGTTATCCTGTAGTGAGAAAACAAGGCTGTCGTAAGGACGTCATAATCCTGTCTGTTGTCTGAATCAAAGTCACATAGACCTGTGGTGCATTTGGTGTTAGAACCAGTAGCAAGTGACAGTTCCACTGGTGGTCTTGGTAGGGAGTAACATTCCATGTGGGCTTCAAAAGCTGAAAAGTAAGCTTCCACATCCTCTTCTTTTTCCAGTTGGCGGCATCTGGTTATCCTGTCTGTTGAGGCGGTGACTGGTCGTAGTGATACAGCCTCAGTGTGGTCACCTATTGTTCTAGCAAGTAGCCTTTCCCATCGTTGTTCTCTTGCAGCTTCTTGTTTTTTGGTCTCTTCCCTTTCTTGTCTCCGACATTCCTCTTGTTCTTGGTGTCTCCTCTCATCTGCTGCCCATTGCTGTTGCATGGAGGCCTGCATGAATTGCATCATCATGACCATTGGGTTTGCCTGATCTGGCGTGGTCTGCTTCCGGGGAGTGGCCTTGGACTTCCTTCAGGCGATTCCCGAGTTCCATGTGTGGCTCCATTCCAAGCTCCAAGTTGTGATAATTCCATACTAGCTGTTATCTGCTGTGCTAGTGTCTCAGAGGTATCAAGCAAAGTTCCATCTGCTTCTGGAGTCTCATCTCCCTGATGCAGAGTATCCCCTCTGAGGTTGTATCTGACAATCTCGATTGTAACAGCAACAACAAATTTGTTTTTCCTGAAAACAAATTGTAGCTGAAGCTCTATTCTGAGTAGCACTGGTCAAACTTCGCAGGTATCGCCAGGCCTCTTACATTTGGGTTTGCTAATCATATTCATATGCAATCAAGTGTCACTAGTTAATTACATTCTACAGCCTGGTGTGTGCAATTAACTACTTGTATGGTTCAAAACTAGCCATGTCTCAGGTGGCCCTGTGATAGCCTCATGATGTTCAGCCCAGCGTGTTTGGCATCATGATGTTCTGCCCAGCGTGTTTGGCCTCATGATGTTCAGCCCAGTGTGTTTGGCCTCATGATGTTCAGCCCAGCATGTTTGACCTCATGATGTTCAGCCAAGCATGTTTGGCATCATGATGTTCTGCCCAGCGTGTTTGGCCTCATGATGTTCAGCCCAGCGTGTTTGGCCTCATGATGTTCAGCCCAGCGTGTTTGACCTCTTGATGTTCAGCCAAGCATGTTTGACCTCATGATGTGCCCAGCATGTTCGGCTTGTCTCTTTCATCAGGAAGCACGTCAGCAATCCTGTTCTAAGGCTAGTTGCCTCTTTGGCTGAGGGAAAATGAGCTACAGTGTCAGAAGTCTGCATCATTGCTCACATCACAAATGCTACAACATTTCATGATGCAGAGATTAAGCTTGTGAACGTGTGTGCAAAGCTAGGGTCTTTTGTGGTGCTGATGCGGGCAGCTACACCCTTGGTTTTCCATTGCCATAGGCTTGGCCACGAAATAATTGTGGTTGTAGTTGCCAATCACTAACCACTAACACCATTGTCACACACATGTGGGATGCAAGAAATTTTTCACTTAAAGTTCAATCATCTAAAACCGAATATATATAATTGCTTATTACTGGCAGTGTCTGTTGCTTCATTAGCAATTATGAAGAAAGACCTATCTTGCCTGATTTTATTCTGGAGAATGTCACCACAAATGGAAATTAATGTACTGTCTTGCTAGTATACACAATTACCTGCTGCAGATTCTATATGCATGTTGGGCATCTCCTGCTTGAACACGAAACTGCAGCAAAGCAAGAAAATTGCCATAATTGGCATGCAGGTCGCTCTGAACCCCAGGTCCTTCATCATCATCGCTCTCAAAGCAATTCCTTGTTGACCACATAAGATCATTGTCTCTCCAACAGATCAAAGTTTTAGCTGGTTTCCAGTGAGGTGCCTGCTGGTCAGTGATTAGTTGGTTATCTATCCTCTCACTACTTATGATGTTCTCCATCCTAGTGATAAATGTAATGGCTTTCTGGGCTGCATTCTGGTGTAATCTGCTCTTAGAACTAGCACCCATGCTTGTACTGAGAAAGTGTTCATATAGCTTTTCAGTAACCTTTTTGAAGTTATGGTTACAAGTACTCCTAATTATTTCGCAGAAGACTCACACTGCCCAAACAGGTCACAGAATTTAGAGCACCACCCATCTTGAGCTTCAAGAGTGAACCAGACCGGTGTACTTTGTAAGCCAATAGAAATGTTGTTGATTATGTGACAAGGGAACTTGTGGCCTGGCATGGGAAGAAAGTGCAAGACATACTTCTCATGATCAGAAAGCTTGTGCTGAGCTTTCAGATCAACAATTTTTCCAAAATCTCCTGAGCTAATTGCTGGGTGGATGTCCTGTGCTGTAGTATCCAACTATTCTTCCTGTGGCAATACTGTACCAGTGCTTATAGTATCTGACTGTGGCAATAACTTATAGTATCTGACTGTTCTTCCTGTGGCAATACTGTACCAGTGCTTATAGTATCTGACTGTTCTTCCTGTGGCAATACTGTATCAGTGCTTATAGTATCTGACTGTTCTTCCTGGTGCTTGTAGTATCTGACTGTTCTTCCTGTGGCAGTACTGTACCAGTGCTTATAGTATCCAACTATTCTTCCTGTTGCAATACTGTACCAGTGCTTATAGTATCTGACTGTTCTTCCTGTGGCAATACTGTCAGTGCTTATAGTATCTGACTGTTCTTCCGTGGCAATACTGTACCAGTGCTTATAGTATCCAACTATTCTTCCTGTGGCAATACTGTACCAGTGCTTATAGTATCTGACTGTTCTTCCTGTGGCAATACTGTACCAGTGCTTATAGTATCTGACTGTTCTTCCTGTGGCCATACTGTATCAGTGCTTATAGTATATATCTGACTGGTGCTTGTAGTATCTGACTGTTCTTCCTGTGGCAATACTGTACCAGTGCTTGTAGTATCTGATTGTTCTTCCTGTGGCAATACTGTACCAGTGCGTATAGTATCTGACTGTTCTTCCTGTGGCAATACTGTACCAGTGCTTATAGTATCTGACTGTTCTTCCTGTGGCAATACTGTACCAGTGCTTGTAGTATCTGATTGTTCTTCCTGTGGCAATACTGTACCAGTGCTTGTAGTATCTGACTGTTCTTCCTGTGGCAATACTGTATCAGCTTATAATATCTAACTGTTCTTCCTGTGGCAGTACTGTACCAGTGCTTATAGTATCCAACTATTCTTCCTGTGGCAATACTGTACTAGTGCTTATAGTATCTGACTGTTCTTCCTGTGGCAATACTGTACCAGTGCTTATAGTATCTGACTGTTCTTCCGTGGCAATACTGTACCAGTGCTTATAGTATCTGACTGTTCTTCCTGTGGCCATACTGTATCAGTGCTTATAGTATCTGACTGTTCTTCCTGGTAGTATCTGACTGTTCTTCCTGTGGCAATACTGTACCAGTGCTTGTAGTATCTGATTGTTCTTCCTGTGGCAATACTGTACCAGTGCTTATAGTATCTGACTGTTCTTCCTGTGGCAATACTGTACCAGTGCTTATAGTATCTGACTGTTCTTCCTGTGGCAATACTGTACCAGTGCTTGTACAGTATCTGATTGTTCTTCCTGTGGCAATACTGTACCAGTGCTTGTAGTATCTTACTGTTCTTCCTGTGGCAATACTGTATCAGTGCTTATAATATCTAACTGTTCTTCCTGTGGCAATACTGTACCAGTGCTTATAGTACAGTATCTGACTGTTCTTCCTGTGGCAATACTGTACCAGTGCTTGAGTATCTGACTGTTCTTCCTGTAGTAATATGGTACCAGTTCTTGTAGTATCTAGCGGTTCGTACTGTAGTAATACTGTACCAGTGCTTGTAGTATCTGACTGTTCTTCCTGTAGTAAATATGGTACCAGTGCTTGTAGTATCTGATTGTTCTTCCTGTAGTTAACACTGTACCAGTGCTTGTAGTATTCTGACTGTTAGTATCTGACTGTTCTTCCTGTAGTTAATACGGTACCAGTGCTTGTAGTATCTGACTGTTCTATCTGTAGTTTAATATGGTACCAGTACTTGTAGTATCTGACTGTTCTTCCTGTAGTTAACACTGTACCAGTGCTTTTAGTATCTGACTGTTCTTCCTGTAGTTAATACGGTACCAGTGCTTTTAGTATTTGACTGTTCTTCCTGTAGTTAATACAGCACCAGTGCTTTTAGTATTTGAATTTTCTTCCTGTAGTAATACGGTACCAGTGCTTGTAGTATCTGATTGTTCTTCCTGTAGTAATACGGTACCAGTGCTTGTAGTATCTGGCTGTTCTTCCTGGAGTAATACGGTACGAGTAATACGGTACAAATACTTGTAGTATCTGACTGTTCTTCCTGTGGCAATACTGTATCAGTCTTTTTCATCTTGGATGTAGAAGTCTTACCACTGGAGTCGTCTTCCATGTTAGTATCAGAGAGGCTTCCATCTTGTGCTACACCGGACCAAATTACAGCTCACTATTCTATGCTGCTTGTGATCGTCAATGTCTGTACCAGTGATACTATGGCCAACATTGTCAGTTTGAGCGCAGCTCCTAGCAATAACAATTGTACATGCATCATCTGCAATATAATTTTATGGCGACTACCTTTTCCCTTGCAATATCAGATCCACCGTGTTGACCTCTTACAGATCCACCCCCAGTAAGATGCAAGTGAATAGCTGATCGTATGGTCAAACATGTGGTTTATGGTTCAAGGTCATTTTATTATGCAAGCTAGGTCCATTTATTATCTATATCATTATGCAGCAGTGTTGGGATCTGTGAGGGTAAAGCCCCCCCCCCCCCCCCCCCCCCCTTCCTGGATCAACCCCTGCACATGGTTGGTATAGAATAACATCTGCCATCTCTGGAGTTCTCCTGTGCAAATCTCACTAAGTTGGATAAGTGTATTTAATATGACTAGTTCATCTCTGCTCATTGGTTTGCTACGGCTTGGTTGGAATAATGTTGAATGTAAAGCATCAACAACAACAACAACAAGCAACTATAAAACAAGAACAAAATGTTTTGTTTTTTCAGCAACGATGGGTTCATTGGTCAAAAGAAAGGTACCCATATAGACCGCATAGATGACCCTTTACCATTTAATATCGTAATGTTTGGTTTTAAAGGGTGACCCAACTGGTTGTGGTCTACATGGATACAATCTTCAATCCATTCCTTTTTGACCCGTAAATCTATGCTTGTTAAAACACACACACACACACAAAAAACAACAACAATACATTTTTTTCTTGTATTATTGTTGTTTTGGTAATTGCTGTTTTTAGGACGCTATGCTTTAGGCACACTCAGAAATCTAGAGACACAATCTAGACTAGAAAGATCAAGTGTGTTTTGTAATGGGGGGCACCGTTAAAAAAAAATGATGCTTGTGAACAGTTATAGAGAGTATATCAGTCTAATATGCTGCACTCTCTAATGATATTTTGGTCATGTGTAAGTCCCCCCCCCTCCCTCCCCTCATTCAGGAAGGTAAAGCAAGGTTGGGTTAGGTGATGAATATTGTTATTGGTTAAGTCTTGAGTGATATTTTCACCATGGTTAATACGTACATGCAGATCAAAGCTGTGCGGCTAGTAAGAGACAAGGAAACAGACAGATTCAAAGGTAATGCATATCTCTGTTTTTGTTGTTGTTGTTATGTGTTTGTCATAGTTAATAAATCGTTACTCTTTTGACATCATAGTTGTGTCATGCAAAATATTATGAAGTTTGCAGTAAGCTGCTAGTAACTCTGGCTATGCATTATTCCTGACCTGTGGTTTCAATGGCATTATTCCTGACCTGAGGTTGCAATGGCAGACATACTTCAGCTGTAACTGCTACAGAAGCTTGACTATTTTCATCTCTTCCCTCTCTAGTCTTAACTTCATCTCTTTCATTTCAGTTTCTTTTGAAATACTTTCCTAAAGATCATTTGAGCTGGAACACAACTAAAGAGAACTGTTGCTTGAGAGCCCAGGCATGCATGCACAAGTAACTTGCTGCTGCTCTATCTTCTTTCCCCCCTTAAGTAGCCCGAGCAGTCTCAACAGTGCCGTGGTGATGCACTGCACTAGTGCACTAGAGTGAAAACCCTGACCTGTGCTTGGAGGCCATTGCTAATAGCTCCTCCTCAAGGGACTTGCTACAGTCTGGCTCAAGAGACTGGCTCTCTTTAGTCCAGCTTGTGAGATAAGCTCTTTCCGAGATAAGCTCTAGGACTAGCTTATTCTCCACTTTCCATTAGTCCAGTGTAAAGATATTATGCCAAGTATTTGTTTGGTTCTGGATATGTGTTATTTAGAAATGTGGTTTATTAAGTGTCTGCATGCTGTTAACCCTCTCACCAGCATAAGCGTCATATGATGCGAAGACCAATGGCCACTGATAATTAAAAATCAACCGTTCACGTAGAGGATCTGAAAAAATACGTGAGCGTGCCCAGACGATAGCAGTGCCTCGTGTAAGGCATGTACAACTTCGGTAACTTTGGTAAACATGACATCAAAATTCACTTCCTGTTTCTGGAAAAGAAATGGCGATTCTCTGTACCCGAGATGAAGTTGTCTCTCAACTTTTTCAAGAAGACTTTGACTTCTCTGAGAGCAACAGCAGTGGATATGAGAAAGAAAGTACTTATGCTTACCTCGACAACTCTGGAACTGATTGTAATGCCATAGCAGCCTTCAAGTGTGCTGTTGTCGATGATAGTATAGCTAGTCTTGGCCCTACACTATCTCGTGAGGATTCTGATGGCAGTGACGATCAGCATGACTTGTCTCAAGGTAAGTAATGATGAATAGATTAAATCAAATGGTATCTATATATGAAGCCAGCATAACAATCTACTCAAGTGGCTTATATACAAATTCCTTGGAATTTTGTAGGTAGCGTAATACTGTGGAATGATAGGTTTCTTCTCTGACGATGGGCTCAGCATTTCTCAACTGTTCACATTCATCTGACTCTAGTGAGTCAGGTGCCATTCCTGCTCATCATGGGTGTGGTCACAGTCGAGCCATGCTTCCGTCCCATCTACTGGTGTCTGTGTTGTTGGTGAGTATGTGCGTGTAATTCTAAAGTGCATTGCTATGATAGCTATATTCCCAATAGGCTCGTCCTGCTCAACCTTCCTCATTCATCGGACTCTGACGAGTCTGAAGCACAGGGAACCTTTCCTGCTCGCGAGGGCTGTAGTCGCGACCAAGCTGTTTCTCCCGGCTCCTCTGTTGGTGGCTCTATTATGGTTTTAGATCCACTTAGAGGTTCCTAGGCTAATAATGAGCCCACCAGTAACCCATTGCTTATAAGTTGTCACATACCACATGTGGTGGTGCAAAACTACCTGCTGTTGGCTTATTCAGAAAGTTTTTTACGGAGGATGTGTAGGACTTGTTTGTGATTGAGACAAATCGTTGACAGGAGCACTCCCCGAGCACGATGCCACTATGGAGGAGATGGAGGAATTTGGGTGTGTCGTGGGTTTGTCCGTCTTCCATGTCTGGAGCTCTATTGGAGCACACACCACTCCATCCTCAGTACAGCTGGTATTTCGAACATGATGCAACTGTTTTATTTCCTGATAGTGCTCAGCAGCACCATATTGGTCACCCACTGCAAGCTGTATCTTCAAGTTGGAGAAACTCCTGGACTTAGATCTAGTGAAGTTTGAACCCGAATATGTACATGTATAATATGTAATCAATAAATAGATGAGCCATTATTTTTTTATCTTCGGATCTATCTGATTGCTCGCTAAGCAACTAGAATTCAACCTAATGCTCTTTCAACCCCTCCAGTTTGATTACACTGTTGTTGCACAATAGTTACTGCTGGATGCTAAGTCATATGCTAAGTCATATTGGTGCCAAAACCATTTCCTTTTAATGACATTCACAGTGGTTTGTTGCTAAGCAACCAAAATTCATCATTTTGTTTTCAATGCATCAAAAACACCTTGATATACTCGATCTGTATTGGTACAAATTTGCCCATCATGGGGGGGGGAAAGCTTTTTTCTTCCAGTTTCTTATAATAATATTCATGATATTGTGGTTTGTTGCTAAGAAACCATAATCAGTTATTAACTCATCAGCTATCACCTGGTATATGGTTGCTAGGTGTTTTTCTTAACTCTCCCTACATAAAAAAATAATATGCAAATCTAAAAACAACAACGCCTTGCAGGCGAGAGAGTTTCAAGGGAGGACCAGACCATTTTAGTGGTTTTAAATAAAACCAAACACACTAAAACTGCATCATCTTCAGCAATGATATTTGCATAGTGGTGTCGACCACATGAGTGAGGTCATTAGAAAAGACTTAGAAATCGTTCTACACCCTAAAGTGGGTCATTAACACTTACCACTTGTGGTGCTAGCAGAGTAAACACAGATGCAGTGAAAGTTTCTATTACAAGTGAGCACAAGGATCTCTACGAGAATTGACCAGAGAAAATTAAGTGAAAAATTCATTTACTAAGAATTTTTTTTGGATCGAGTTATTGCCAATGCACTTCTATGGGAAGCCATGTTATTCATGCTGCTTCTCGTCCATTTCTTAACCAGTATATAATGAAATGGCAGCACAAAAAGTTTCATAACTCAAGAATGGTTCTCAATATTGAGCTGAAACTTGAAACAGTTAAGTGTATCAGTGAAGGTACATATCAATAATAATAATAATAATAATTATTATTATTATTGTTATTGTTATTGTTATTGTTATTATTATTATTAAGAAAACCAAAATTATGTTCTGGTCCTCCCTTGGGTTAAGTACTTGCAGGCTTAGGCTTGGAGCGAGTTGCTAAACACCGGTGCAGGTCATGGTGCAAGGATGCACTCTCCAGTATGTAACAAATAATGAAGTTCCGTGAAACTGACCTACCCTGTCCTTGAATGTCTCTAAACTTGATGTACATATCTGTAGCCAATACCTTCAGTGTTGTAGGCAACACGTAGTTCTCATGAACATATGGCATCAGTCCGTGCGAGGATCAGTCCGTGCGAGGGCATTTCCAAGGTGGTTCCAGGGTGTCTAGTAGAATTAAGGGTGGTTCCAGAGTGCAGAGTAAGGTTAAGGACGGTTCCAGGCTGCCAAGTCGAGATAGTGCAGTGATGCCTATGAAGTGTGCTCTCACAAGCGCATCTAGAATGCTCTGAAGATTGTCAATGTATATGACATGCAGCCTGTATGTAAGCAGCTAGCAAATACCACCTAAAATATTTTCACTGAAGCTGCCGTTACATTTTCCCCTCGTGGGGTTCATGGAGCGTCATCCTCAGCGATACTGCTCCCCTCCTTTTTTTTAATCTTTAATTTTTTTTTTAATGCAGCACAACATGACCACGTGCATTGCTTTGAATTCGGGTTGTTCGGGACCAGATGCACTTCCAATGCATTTCTATTTTATAGTATGAACAAGCTGCATGTAAATATACATACATGTAAATGTATCTATACATGTCTGGTCCAGTACAACAGCTATATGCCTTCTCAACTAAAAGGTGGTAAGTGTGGCCTTTTCAGTGACCTCTCTCTGTTCCATTGACCTCTCTGCACCCTGTTCCTATTCCTGGCCAGACCAGGGTGCTGATTGTAGATTTGATGTACGGTGACGATCATATCTGCTCTTCTCCACTTGTGATTAGCATGTTGTGTGAGAGTGGCGGTGCCTGGGCTATTGATGGTGGTCAAAAGCATCATGTGAGTGGGTTAGAGTTGCACTAAACTCACTGCAAGAGATATCCTGAGCTGGACATGCTTGTAAATGAGCCCGCTGTCTGTGCTGGAATACCACTCACATGCAGTGGGAGATCTTTTAGGCATTGAATGTTCGCAGTTAAATGCTATCTGTGTAAAGCTGCAATGAAAAGTGGTAGAGCACGACACTACACAAGCCGCAAATATTTTCTCTGTGAATCCTTCAATTTGTTTCGTCGGAAAATATTTAACTGCTGGAAAAGGTGGCATGCATGTGGCTCAGTGTTAACAAGTGATGTTACATGTGGTCTGTTGTTATATAGGATATTGTTATGTCGAGTTTGAAGACTTTGCTTCTCTAAAAGAAGCAATGGATTTCAACGGAGCGGTAAGGTCAATACAATGTGGTGATACTTGAGTTGACTATGTTCTGTGTTGTTATTATTTTTTGTTTGTTGTTGCGACTGAAATATCAGATAACTATAGTCATTCAGGCAGGCCCTTAGCATAGTGATGTATAGCACTCCATTGTGTTTCAGGCGGGCCTAAGCATAGTGATGTATAGCACTCCATTGTGTTTCAGGCAGGCCTAAGCATAGTGATGTATAGCATTCCGTTGTGCTTCAGGCAGACCTAAGCATAGTGAGTGAAAAGTCGTAGAGTATTGGGATTTTATGTTGGCCTAGGCTTGAAATAATGGAAGACCAATATTGGATGTTTATTTTGGATCTTGCCAAGACCACAGATCTTCAACAAGGGTTTTAATTTTTTTAAAGGGACTTAAAAAGAGAGAGAGAGGAGGGAAATTAAAAACTTAGTTCTAAAATGGTAGCTGCACTTCTGTCTGTTTCCTGTTGCTTGGCATGCTGCAGAAATTTTATTGTGTACATATATAGCAGGACTCAAGAAAATATCTTCACAGAACCACAAATACCAAAAGAGTAACTTTGTATTAGGATGCCCCCTCACTTTGCATGCCACTACAGTAGACCCTCGCTAATCCGGACCCCGTTAATCCGAAACCTCGCTAATCCGAACGGCAAAAAAAACAAAAACAATTTTTTTAAATGAAATTTTATTTTTTTTAATTAAAATTTTTTTTTTATTTTAAATGCGTGCCATTTTTTTGAACTTTGAACCTACCACGAGCATGTCATACGATGCAGCTGCAGTGATATGGAGAAGAAAAGAGCACACAAGAGCCTTACCATTGAGGAGTACCATTGAGGAGAAGGTCGAGATCCTGGCCCAGCTCAGGAAGAAAAGCTACAAGTTACTAGCTAAACAGTATGGATTGGAGTCTCCACTATCTCAGACATGAAGAAGGGCAGCGAGTTGCGAGGATGCAAAAGGAAGATGACTGAGATGGGATTCCGGAGTTCTGCTAAAAGAATGAGGATAGGAAGGGAACATAATGATTAAAAATTAGTTGTACTCCCAGTATTCAACCCACACCTGCAAAAAATAAACAAATTCAGAGTTCAATATAATGATATTCATACATTTCACTAATCCGAAAATTTCACTAATCCGAACTACTCAGATCCCCAGGCTATTCGGATTAGTGAGGGTCTACTGTACTAAGATTTGACTCCAAAGAAGCTTGCATGAGTAGGTAGGTGGATTACAGGTTTTTGGAAGGAACTCAGTTATAATAATCAATGGCTTGTTTGAACGTGTTTAAAAAACTCAGTTATAATAATCAATGGCTTGTTTGAACGTGTTTAAAAACTGTAAATAATAGAAATTACACGAAGCATCTTAGAATTTACCTATGCAGTTCCACATTGTAGAGTGAGGGAGGTGATGATGACCAAGGAAACACACTACTACAGTTGCGATTATTTTTGTTTGGCGTGTGGTGGGGATGGTTGTAGGTAGTATTTGTTTATTTGTGTTTGTGGCGGTTTTGTTATTGAATGGTCTTGGTGTTATTATTTTGGTGTTGGTATTGGTTGTAGTATTGGTAGTGGTGATAATGTAGTGTGGTGTAGTGTAGTGATGTTGGTGGTGGATGTAGTTGTGATGTTGGTTGGTGGAGGTGATAGTGTATGGTGGTGGTGATGATTTTGTTGTTGGTGGTGATGGTGTGGTGGTGTTGATAGTGTGATGATGGGGTGATTGTGATATAGGTGTTGGTGATGACAATGGTGGTGTTTGGTGTGAATGTGATAATTTGGTGGTGATAGTGATGTTTGTGGTGGTGGTGCTGATGGTGTGGTGGTGCTGGTGTATGTGGTATAGGTTTTAGTGTTGGGTTGTGGCTAGGTTGGTTGTGTGTGTTGTGGGGGATAGCCGTTCCAGTTCATGCCATTAGTAATTACAATGACCTCAATAATCAACTTGAATTTTACTCTCTCGACGTTTCGACTAGCTGCTCTAGCCTTCATCAGGAATAATGACTAGCTGCTCTAGCCTTCATCAGGAATAATGACTAGCTGCTCTAGCCTTCATCAGGAATAATGACTAGCTGCTCTAGCCTTCATCAGGAATAATGACTAGCTGCTCTAGCCTTCATCAGGAATAAGGTCATTATAGTTTTATTATCTCAACTGAGAGTTTATTATGGTATTGTTTGCCCTAGACCTATGGTGACAAACATTTGGTTGTTAATGGTGCTCACCGCGGTGGTGGGAGAGGGAGGGGCAACCAAGGACGAGGAGGACGTGGCCAAGGTGAGTTATAAAATGTTACAGTTTGCGTGTAGTGTGTGTATGAGAGAGAGAATTTCTAGGTTAGTTAGATCTTGATCAATGAGGGATTATGAAACACTAAACTTACTTAATTTAGATGGTTGAGTTTATTTTGATAGATGTCTGCCATGAAGCTCCATATATGGTATACTTTGTGAATCTATGCTTAATTTCTAATGATGAGTAATTTTTGACATCAGCAATCTCTATTTCTACGTGATATGCGTAGCAACCATTTCAATTGTATCCTCAGCCATCAGATGATGGTTGTTGGTACAGGAACTTCCTTCTCCTTTACCTCTCTTGTTAAGGACTGCCATGTTCATGTTTGACTGCCATGTTCATGTTTATTGAAATATTGTATGTACTGCATGACCACACTTGCTTCACACAGCGACAATCTCAAACTTCATAGCAAATGATAATACATATAGGAATAAGATTAGTGTGCATCCCTTAGAATCATGGCTGTCTGTTTTACGACGCATGCGCCCTATATGTATACCTAGTGCCCACTCATCTGATTTTCGATGTGCCGAGTACATACTTCACGGTATCGAAGAGAAAATATAGCTGTGAGCTTTGTTTTGGCACTAAAGTTGCAGATATAGTAGTATAATACATGCATCCAAAGTGAGGGTCCTAAAACCTATATTCACAAGTGCACCAGGAAAAAAACCCCTTTATTTTTACTTGTTATGCGTTGGTCATTATGTAAGTATAGCTCTGGATCTCCTTCACTGTATGGATTGTATGAGTATTGCTACATGTATATGTCAGTCTGCTCCCACTAGAAACTTCTGCTTAGTTTTATGTAGCTATATATATACACATATGCTGATTTATAACCACATTGAATCTTGAGTGGTAAGCACACACTGTTATATGCCAGACTCCACTGTAGCCTTGTTAATGACTAAAATATTTGCTGATTGATGATCCCCCCTCCTCCTTATGTTTTTCCAGGCGTGTCCTCATTCAGTAGTGATCGCTCAACGCAGCCATCTGGAGTTCAGTTTGATCGTTTCAAAAAGCCAACTAGAGGTGTTAGTAGGGACAGAGAAGGTCCAAGTATGGGTATGGGAAGTCGTGCAAAGCAGGAACAGTTTAAGGAACCAGATCCTGGTAAGACTAGGGAGAGCCAGAGCCCAAATGAGCCCCCACACCAGTCAGTTGATAATTCTCCCCCAATCACTCTCTCTCACTATATATATATATATATATATATATATAGTATCTCTTCTTTATATCTATTTGTGATCCCCCCCAAAATGTCTAGCCAACAGCAGGAGAGCGCCCCCATTTTTTGTTTAGTCTTGGACCGTACTTGTTTGACGTAAAACTGTCTCGGACCGTACTTGTTTGACGTAAAACGATCTCACAAAGTTTAGTTTTTGCTATGTGATGGACTGCACTCTGCAATGTTTGATGACTATATTGCCTTTGAACGAGACAGGATGTTGTCAATGAATAAACCTCGAACATCACTCTCTTTTCATAAGACAGGTGTCTCCACCACACAACTTACATCTTTGCCTTTCTAAGGGCCAGTTCACAACATGCCGCTTGTACTAGCGACATGTAAACTTTGTGATATTGTGAACATGAAGTCGCATTGGAATAGACTTGATTTCTTTTCTGGTTCCAGTTGCGACACATCAGTTGTCATGTGTTGGTATGCTTTGTTTGTGTTTCGGGGGGGGGGAAATGTGTTTCTCCAAGGAAGAGATTAATGTGGAAAAATTGATAGAGGCAGTGAGGGACTTTCTTGATAAATGACAGTATCCGACAATTCATTTAGAGATTGACGTTCGTTAATTAATGGTAGAGTTTTGTAATTGGGGGTGAGAGTTCAATTTCATTGGTTCGAAGTGATGCAATGCGACCAGGTGGATATTTTGGACTTCTTAAAGCAATACAATGTTACCCAAAGCAACATGACATGAAGGCCTTGTGACATATTGTGAACTGGCCGTAACTCAATCTTCTCCCTTATACTGGTAACCTGCAACTGGTTTTAAACTGCCAGAGTGCTGTAGCTTTAGGGAGCTTTTTAAACGACCGTGGGAACAGTACTTCACAGCAAATGAGCACCTCTTTGTGATAACCTCCCGGCAAAAACGCTAAATGACCATGTGGTATGGTTGCGTGAAGAGTTTCATTTTGCATTGTTAAATTTGTTGTTGCTTTTGTTTCCAGGAGCTTATTCTTATTCATTGTTATTGTGCTGTATTGTGCTAATAGGTGAATTGGCTAATCGTCCGAGATTGAATTTGAAGCCCCGTACAGTGTCTAATCCTGTGAATGCTTTGGCGGACACTGCTAGCAGGTCTTCAATATTTGGTGAAGGGAAGCCCAGACTCGGAGAGTCTTCTACGAGCAGTGGGCAATAATGGATTTGTACTACATAGTAACAGTTTTCTTGCATTAACACTTTGTATAATAATGTTGACAACAACAACCACATAAATGGCGTTTACATTAAGAATTAAAATGAGAAAATGTATAATTAGCAAGCGAAGAGAAGCCTCATTAGGATTAGGATGGAAATACCGTCATGGTCTACATATACTATATACTTTTTTCCCCTTTTTTCTTCTTCTGGGAAAGTTAAATTTTTTTTTCACAAGACAAAAAAATGTTTCAGTACTTTCAACGACATCGAGACCAGCGCTCCACAGCTATTCGAAGACAAAAACTATTCGTCAAAAAAGAAGAATTTACCAATAGACGGAACATTTACAGGACTCTTTGTCTAATAATGTAACAAAGCAGTATTTGTCTTTCAAATTATGAAGGCTGTATATATAGAGCATCTAGCTGAAACGTTGATTTAAGTTCGTTATCATATGTAATATTGTATATTAATAGATGGTCATGTAAATGTTTGTTGTCTGCATTGTAAATTTTTGTTTCATATATTTTTAAACTAGTTACTAGTTCTGAAACAGGTGGGTTTTCAAATAATCTTTTGGACAGTTTGGAGTAATCTAGTAGTAAAAGTATGATAATGGACGTCTAGCACTCAAGTTATGTGTGTGTGTGTGGTGGGGGGGGGGGGGGGATATAATACATGATCGTCATTTTGTACCGCACTCGCCAATAGATGGATACACAAGACAAAAATGTTTTCCAACAAAAATATGTACTTGCTGTGAGGTAAGATGACCTGTTGAAAACTGGAAAACAGAGAGAAACAACTTAGACGTTTTTTCACGACTGCACTGATCAACAAACATGCTGTAACACTGACATACATATCTAATAAACATTAATTAATGTTCTGAGTTTTACTGCTTGGTTATGGTGGAGTGGTGGGAGGCCATAAATCAGTCCCTTCATCCTCTGCCAACACTTCACTATGCTGCACCCGCACACTTCAACCATCACCTGATTACTCACACCTAGCCCTAGCCCTTGGTACTCACCCTCTCAAACTCTACCAACCATATTCCAGCACCCTCAATTCCATTCATTAATGTTTTCCGTTCCCTTCCAAATTCATCACAGCCTATTAGAAAGTGCCCCAAACTTCTACTTCCTTCCTGTCACACAACACGCATCTATCATCACTACACAGCCCACATTGCTTCTTGTCCTGCAATAGACCTGCTGACCAACCTAAACATCAACCCCACTCCCTCATATCCCTGTAATAAACTTGTATACCTTTCTGCTCCATTACCTTTTGCCAACCTATATTCTCGACATCCTTCTCTCAATCACACATTTCTCTTCTTCATCTTCTTCACCTTCCATTGCCTTGCTGACCCTAAATTGTTATTCAGATCGTATTTCCTCCTCAACAGTGTATATTCTGCCCACCATCCCATCCCTCCATCTATTCTTGGCTTGTCTGCCACAATTTTTATCAGTCGACCCTCCTTCACCTGTGCAAGCCTCCCCCGTAGAGGATTTTTCTCTCCTCCGCCAACTTCCTCCATCCCAAGTCCCAGCCAGCACTGCCACTGTGTTGCTAGCTCCTAGTAGGTTTCTCCTACTCTCAACTGAGCTGACTCAACTGAGCTGACTCTAATTTCTTACTGCAGTCTGTCCTGTCAGCCACACTTCAGCAGCATCGTTCCAGGCTTGGCCTAGCCAACAGTTCCCACATCAGCCTATCTCTATCCACTTCCGTTTTTCCGTTCACTTTACTCATCCACACTCACTACCTTTCCAATCCATTCCTTTGTTCATTTTCTCCAACTGTACATTCCATCTCAGTTTCTTATCAAACCACCCCCAGGTATCTGAACATTTCCACTGTACTTCCAGCTCTTCTACATCAATATTCCTCTTCACACTTTCTCTCTTTCCAAATGACCATTACCTTCCTCTTCTTCTTATTAAACTCCAACTTCCACCTTATCGCATAGTTCTTCACCATATTCAACATCTCTTGCAACTCCACTCCTGTCTCCGTCAAAAATCATCTGCATAAGCAATGCACCACACCATGTACCATCCACCTTCAATCCCAGCTCAGCTCCCTCTAATTCATTCACCATTCCCGACACATACATGTTGAATGATGTTGGTGACAAAGGACACCTCTGTCTAAGTCCCCTCTCTATCCCAAACCACCTCGGCTGACCTCCGTCCGATACTATCCTAGCTTCCACTCCATTGTAGAGGTCTTCACACATTCATACAAATTTCTCCTCCACTCCTGCTTGTCTCATTGTATACCACAAACCATCCCTCCACACACTGTCGTAAGCCTTACTGATGTCTAGAAAAGCTAGGTGAGATAATCCCTTCTCCCTTTTCCAAATCCCTTAGGACTGTTCTGCGTATCTCCTCTTCCTTCTGAAACCTGTGCCTCCATGAAAACTTGTTTGCTCACAAAATAAACCTAACCTCTCTGCCATTAACCTAGTAAATACCTTTGCTACACATAATTCCCAAACACTTCTGCATCACTGTACATGTACTTGTAGAGTGGTATCAACAAACTCCTCATCTAATCCTCCGGACAGCACTCCCTTCTCAGCACCATGTTCAGTAAATCCACTAATAATTCTATCATCCTCCATACATCGTCTCATTGAATATTCCATCTGATCCTGGAGCTTTTCCTCTCTTCAACAAAACTACCACTTCTTCCCATCTTACTTGTTCACACATACCCATTTCATTGCCGCACTGACTTCCTTCACCTAAACCAGGTGTTGCTGACACTCATCACTCTCTGCCAAGCTCCTCCCAGTACTTTGTCATCTCCTCTAAAACCTCATCTTCTCTCTCTATTACTCCACCCGAGTTAACCTTCAATCTTCCTATCTTTCTACTTTTCCTCCAGTCTGACCCAAACAGCTTACAGCTGGTTCCACTCTGTTCTCTTATTCTCCTCACTGTCTTTTCCCGTAGCTCTTTCTTCTCTTTCCTTATCAGTAGTTTTACTTTTTTCCATAGCTTTTTATATCATCCCAGAGCTTTCTCACTTTAACATCTTGTCCTCCTATTCTTGGTGTCTTCAATTTCCTACAAACCCTTTTCCTGTTATGTATTTCTTCCTCTACTTCATCTGGCCAACATCCCTTCGAGTCCTCCATTATTTTCTGCCCCAAACTTTCTCTGCCGATGTCAACACCTTTTCTTTCCATGTATTCCAGATACTATTCGTTACATTGAACCCTGCTCTTGACCAAACCCCCCTCAACTGTTCTTCTCATCCTACAAATGTTCTTCCCATCCTACAAATGTTTCCTTTACTGCCTGTTCCAGTCTTGCATACCGTCTACTCTCCAATTGTTTCCACTCTCTTCCATATCCTAGACCTCACTCGACACCGCAGTAGGTTGTGATCTGACCTTACCAGGGTCTTCAATCACTACCTTCCAGGTTCACCTTCCCTCACAGTTATTTCCTATAATTATTAGCCTTCCAAGCAGTGCCAAGTTGAGGAGCCTACCATTGCTGTTAGGATGTGCCTCCTCCCCCAGACCTATCCTTGCATTAAAATCGCCATCAGAATCACTCATATCTTTTCCCTTTATATCTGTTTGGAGTACTTCAAAATCATTTCCGTCTCCTGTACTCTAACCCCTTCTGGGTTTACATAACGCCTGCCACCACTTCCCTCTACTCCCTCTACTCCACATTCCATCCACATCACCCTCCCTTGGCATCCGTGACTTGTCTCTTATCTATATACCAATATCCCTACACCACCACTTGCCCACCTATAAACCTCCCTATTTCGACCATACCCAACTATACACACCTCCTCTTTCTGCAGGAGCATCTCTTCCAACCCTAGAATATCCAACTTCATCTCCCTCAGCGCTAACTTCAAATCCACTTCCCTCGACCACCAACCCATACAGTTAACAAACTCCATTCTCAAAGCCCCCTTTCCTCCACCCTGCACTTTAGTCTCCCCACCCACCCCAACCATGTTTATACAACCCATCTGACTTGGCTCCCTAGGCAGGCTCTCTCTTGATGCTAAAGATGTTAGCTCCATATATTCTGCACACTACACTGTATAGACTTGATGTGCTCTCTCCTGATACTAAACATCCATAGATTCTGCACACTACACTGTAATGTACTTGATATATAGCTCAAAAGATGGGTCTATCTGTGTGTTCTCTCTTGATGCTGAACATGTTAGCTCCATAGATTCTACACACTTCACTGTATAGACTTGATATATAGCTCTAAAGATAGGTCTCTCTGTGTGCTCTCTTTTGATACTAAATATCTATAGATTCTGCAAACTTCACTGTAATGGAATTGATATACAGCTCAAAAGATAAGTATCTCCCAGTGTGCTCTCTCTTGATGCTAAACATATTAGCTCCTTAGATTCTGCATACCTCACTGTATAGACTTGATATACATCTCTAAAGATAGGTCTCTCTGTGTGCTCTCTGTTGATACTAAGTATCCATAGATTCTGCACACTTCACTGTATTGAACTTGATATATAACTGAAAAGATAGGTGTCTCTCTGTGTACTCTCTCTTGATGCTAAACATGTAAGCTCTATAGATTCTATACACTTTACTGTACAAACTTGATATATACCTCTAAAGATAGGTCTCTCTGTGTGCTTTCTCGTGGTACTAAACATCCATAGATTCTACACAGTTCACTGTAATGGAATTGATATAGAGCTCAAAAGATAAGGATCTCTCTGTCTGCTCTCTCTTGATGCTAAACATATTACCTCCATAGATTCTGCACTCTTTACTGTATAGACTTGATATATAGCTATAAGGATAGGTCTGTCTGTGTGCTCGTTCTTGATACTAAACATCCATAGATTTTGCAAACTTCACTGTATTTGCCTTGATATATACCTCTATCTCTCTGCGTGCTCTCTCTTGATGCTAAACATGTTAGCTCCATGGATTGTGCACACTTCACTGTATAGACTTGATATATAGCTCTAAAGATAGGTCTCTCTGTGTTCTCTCTCTTGATACTAAATATGTTAGCTCCATAGATTCTGAACATTTCTAAACATCCATAGATTCTGCACACTTCACTGTAATGAAATTCATATATAGCTCCAAAGATAGGTATCTCTCTGTGTGCTCTCTCTTGATGCTAATATGTTAGCTCCATATATTCTGCACACTTCACTGAATGGACTTGATATATAACTCGTATCTCACTGTGTGCTCTCACTTGATGCTAAATATATTAGCTCCATGGATTCTGCACACTTCAATGTATAGACTTGATATATAGCTCTAAAGATAGGTCTCTCTGTGTGCTTTCTCTTTATGCTAAATATATTAGCTCCATAGATTTTACACACTTCACTGTATAGAGTTGATATATAGCTCAAAAGATAGGTATCTCTATGTGTTCTCTGAGTGGGTGTGCATGTTAGTGAGTGTGCATGTGAGTGAGTGTCTCCATGTGAGTGAGTGTCTCCATGTGAGTGGGTGTCTCCATGTGAGTGGGTGTCTCCATGTGAGTGAGTGTCTCCATGTGAGTGAGTGTCTCCAAGTGAGTGAGTGTGCATGTGAGTGAGTGTCTCCATGTGAGTGAGTGTCTCCATGTGAGTGAGTGTCTCCATGTGAGTGAGTGTCTCCATGTGAGTGAGTGTCTCCATGTGAGTGGGTGTCTCCATGTGAGTGAGTGTCTCCATGTGAGTGAGTGTGCATGTGAGTGGGTGTCTCCATGTGAGCGAGTGTGCATGTGAGTGAGTGTCTCCATGTGAGTGGGTGTCTCCATGTGAGTGAGTGTGCATGTGAGTGGGTGTCTCCATGTGAGTGAGTGTCTCCATGTGAGTGAGTGTCTCCATGTGAGTGGGTGTCTCCATGTGAGTGAGTGTCTCCATGTGAGTGGGTGTCTCCATGTGAGTGAGTGTCTCCATGTGAGTGGGTGTCTCCATGTGAGAGTGTCTCCATGTGAGTGAGTGTGCATGTGAGTGAGTGTCTCCATGTGAGTGGGTGGCTCCATGTGAGTGGGTGTCTCCATGTGAGTGAGTGTCTCCATGTGAGTGGGTGTCTCCATGTGAGTGGGTGTCTCCATGTGAGTGAGTGTCTCCATGTGAGTGAGTGTGCATGTGAGTGAGTGTCTCCATGTGAGTGAGTGTGCATGTGAGTGAGTGTCTCCATGTGAGTGGGTGTCTCCATGTGAGTGGGTGGCTTCATGTGAGTGAGTGTCTCCATGTGAGTGAGTGTGCATGTGAGTGGGTGTCTCCATGTGAGTGGGTGTCTCCATGTGAGTGAGTGTCTCCATGTGAGTGAGTGTGCATGTGAGTGAGTGTCTCCATGTGAGTGAGTGTGCATGTGAGTGAGTGTCTCCATGTGAGTGGGTGTCTCCATGTGAGTGAGTGTCTCCATGTGAGTGAGTGTCTCCATGTGAGTGAGTGTGCATGTGAGTGAGTGTCTCCATGTGAGTGGGTGTCTCCATGTGAGCGAGTGTGCATGTGAGTGAGTGTCTCCATGTGAGTGGGTGTCTCCATGTGAGTGAGTGTCTCCATGTGAGTGAGTGTCTCCATGTGAGTGGGTGTCTCCATGTGAGTGAGTGTCTCCATGTGAGTGGGTGTCTCCATGTGATTGGGTGTCTCCATGTGAGTGAGTGTCTCCATGTGAGTGGGTGTCTCCATGTGAGTGAGTGTGCATGTGAGTGAGTGTCTCCATGTGAGTGGGTGTCTCCATGTGAGTGAGTGTCTCCATGTGAGTGAGTGTCTCCATGTGAGTGAGTGTGCATGTGAGTGAGTGTGCATGTGAGTGAGTGTGCATGTGAGTGGGTGTCTCCATGTGAGTGAGTGTGCATGTGAGTGGGTGTCTTCAAGTGAGTGAGTGTCTCCATGTGAGTGGGTGTCTCCATGTGAGTGAGTGTCTCCATGTGAGTGTGTGCATGTGAGTGAGTGACTCCATGTGAGTGGGTGTCTCCATGTGAGTGAGTGTGCATGTGAGTGGGTGTCTCCATGTGAGTGAGTATGCATGTGAGTGAGTGTCTCCATGTGAGTGAGTGTGCATGTGAGTGGGTGTCTCCATGTGAGTGAGTGTCTCCATGTGAGTGAGTGTGCATGTGAGTGAGTGTCTCCATGTGAGTGAGTGTGCATGTGAGTGAGTGTGCATGTGAGTGGGTGTCTCCATGTGAGTGAGTGTCTCCATGTGAGTGAGTGTCTCCATGTGAGTGAGTGTGCATGTGAGTGGGTGTCTCCATGTGAGTGAGTGTGCATGTGAGTGGGTGTCTCCATGTGAGGGGGTGTCTCCATGTGAGTGAGTGTGCATGTGAGTGAGTGTCACCATGTGAGTGAGTGTCTCCATGTGAGTGAGTGTCTCCATGTGAGTGGGTGGCTCCATGTGAGTGAGTGTCTCCATGTGAGTGAGTGTGCATGTGAGTGAGTGTCTCCATGTGAGTGAGTGTCTCCATGTGAGTGGGTGTCTCCATGTGAGTGAGTGTCTCCATGTGAGTGGGTGTCTCCATGTGAGTGAGTGTCTCCATGTGAGTGGGTGTCTCCATGTGATTGGGTGTCTCCATGTGAGTGAGTGTCTCCATGTGAGTGGGTGTCTCCATGTGAGTGAGTGTGCATGTGAGTGAGTGTCTCCATGTGAGTGGGTGTCTCCATGTGAGTGAGTGTCTCCATGTGAGTGAGTGTCTCCATGTGAGTGAGTGTGCATGTGAGTGAGTGTGCATGTGAGTGGGTGTCTCCATGTGAGTGAGTGTGCATGTGAGTGGGTGTCTTCATGTGAGTGAGTGTCTCCATGTGAGTGGGTGTCTCCATGTGAGTGAGTGTCTCCATGTGAGTGTGTGCATGTGAGTGAGTGACTCCATGTGAGTGGGTGTCTCCATGTGAGTGAGTGTGCATGTGAGTGGGTGTCTCCATGTGAGTGAGTATGCATGTGAGTGAGTGTCTCCATGTGAGTGAGTATCTCCATGTGAGTGAGTGTGCATGTGAGTGGGGTGTCTCCATGTGAGTGAGTGTCTCCATGTGAGTGAGTGTCTCCATGTGAGTGAGTGTGCATGTGAGTGGGTGTCTCCATGTGAGTGAGTGTGCATGTGAGTGGGTGTCTCCATGTGAGGGGGTGTCTCCATGTGAGTGAGTGTGCATGTGAGTGAGTGTCACCATGTGAGTGAGTGTCTCCATGTGAGTGAGTGTCTCCATGTGAGTGGGTGGCTCCATGTGAGTGAGTGTCTCCATGTGAGTTAGTGTGCATGTGAGTGAGTGTCTCCATGTGAGGGTGTGTCTCCATGTGAGTGGGTGTCTCCATGTGAGTGAGTGTCTCCATGTGAGTGAGTGTCTCCATGTGAGTGAGTGTCTCCATGTGAGTGAGTGTCTCCATGTGAGTGAGTGTCTCCATGTGAGTGAGTGTCTCCATGTGAGTGGGTGTCTCCATGTGAGTGAGTGTCTCCATGTGAGTGAGTGTCTCCATGTGAGTGAGTGTCTCCATGTGAGTGAGTGTGCATGTGAGTGGGTGTCTCCATGTGAGTGAGTGTCTCCATGTGAGTGAGTGTCTCCATGTGAGTGAGTGTCTCCATGTGAGTGAGTGTGCATGTGAGTGAGTGTCACCATGTGAGTGAGTGTCTCCATGTGAGTGAGTGTCTCCATGTGAGTGGGTGTCTCCATGTGAGTGGGTGTCTCCATGTGAGCGAGTGTGCATGTGAGTGAGTGTCTCCATGTGAGTGAGTGTCTCCATGTGAGTGAGTGTCTCCATGTGAGTGAGTGTCTCCATGTGAGTGAGTGTCTCCATGTGAGTGAGTGTGCATGTGAGTGAGTGTGCATGTGAGTGAGTGTCTCGATGTGAGTGAGTGTCTCCATGTGAGTGAGTGTCTCCATGTGAGTGAGTGTGCATGTGAGTGAGTGTCTCCATGTGAGTGGGTGTCTCCATGTGAGTGAGTGTGCATGTGAGTGGGTGTCTCCATGTGAGTGAGTGTGCATGTGAGTGAGTGTCTCCATGTGAGTGGGTGTCTCCATGTGAGTGAGTGTCTCCATGTGAGTGAGTGTCTCCATGTGAGTGAGTGTGCATGTGAGTGAGTGTCTCCATGTGAGTGAGTGTCTCCATGTGAGTGGGTGTCCCCATGTGAGTGAGTGTCTCCATGTGAGTGAGTGTGCATGTGAGTGAGTGTCTCCATGTGAGTGAGTGTCTCCATGTGAGTGAGTGTCTCCATGTGAGTGGGTGTCTCCATGTGAGTGGGTGTCTCCATGTGAGTGAGTGTCTCCATGTGAGTGAGTGTCTCCATGTGAGTGGGTGTCTCCATGTGAGTGGGTGTCTCCATGTGAGTGGGTGTCTCCATGTGAGTGAGTGTCTCCATGTGAGTGGGTGTCTCCATGTGAGTGAGTGTCTCCATGTGAGTGAGTGTCTCCATGTGAGTGAGTGTCTCCATGTGAGTGAGTGTCTCCATGTGAGTGAGTGTCTCCATGTGAGTGGGTGTCTCCATGTGAGTGAGTGTCTCCATGTGAGTGAGTGTGCATGTGAGTGGGTGTCTCCATGTGAGCGAGTGTGCATGTGAGTGAGTGTCTCCATGTGAGTGGGTGTCTCCATGTGAGTGAGTGTGCATGTGAGTGGGTGTCTCCATGTGAGTGAGTGTCTCCATGTGAGTGAGTGTCTCCATGTGAGTGGGTGTCTCCATGTGAGTGAGTGTCTCCATGTGAGTGGGTGTCTCCATGTGAGTGAGTGTCTCCATGTGAGTGGGTGTCTCCATGTGAGAGTGTCTCCATGTGAGTGAGTGTGCATGTGAGTGAGTGTCTCCATGTGAGTGGGTGGCTCCATGTGAGTGGGTGTCTCCATGTGAGTGAGTGTCTCCATGTGAGTGGGTGTCTCCATGTGAGTGGGTGTCTCCATGTGAGTGGGTGTCTCCATGTGAGTGAGTGTCTCCATGTGAGTGAGTGTGCATGTGAGTGAGTGTCTCCATGTGAGTGAGTGTGCATGTGAGTGAGTGTCTCCATGTGAGTGGGTGTCTCCATGTGAGTGGGTGGCTCCATGTGAGTGAGTGTGCATGTGAGTGAGTGTCTCCATGTGAGTGAGTGTGCATGTGAGTGAGTGTCTCCATGTGAGTGGGTGTCTCCATGTGAGTGAGTGTCTCCATGTGAGTGAGTGTCTCCATGTGAGTGAGTGTGCATGTGAGTGAGTATCTCCATGTGAGTGGGTGTCTCCATGTGAGCGAGTGTGCATGTGAGTGAGTGTCTCCATGTGAGTGAGTGTCTCCATGTGAGTGAGTGTCTCCATGTGAGTGGGTGTCTCCATGTGAGTGAGTGTCTCCATGTGAGTGAGTGTCTCCATGTGAGTGGGTGTCTCCATGTGAGTGAGTGTCTCCATGTGAGTGGGTGTCTCCATGTGATTGGGTGTCTCCATGTGAGTGAGTGTCTCCATGTGAGTGGGTGTCTCCATGTGAGTGAGTGTGCATGTGAGTGAGTGTCTCCATGTGAGTGGGTGTCTCCATGTGAGTGAGTGTCTCCATGTGAGTGAGTGTCTCCATGTGAGTGAGTGTGCATGTGAGTGAGTGTGCATGTGAGTGGGTGTCTCCATGTGAGTGAGTGTGCATGTGAGTGGGTGTCTTCAAGTGAGTGAGTGTCTCCATGTGAGTGGGTGTCTCCATGTGAGTGAGTGTCTCCATGTGAGTGTGTGCATGTGAGTGAGTGACTCCATGTGAGTGGGTGTCTCCATGTGAGTGAGTGTGCATGTGAGTGGGTGTCTCCATGTGAGTGAGTATGCATGTGAGTGAGTGTCTCCATGTGAGTGAGTGTGCATGTGAGTGGGTGTCTCCATGTGAGTGAGTGTCTCCATGTGAGTGAGTGTGCATGTGAGTGAGTGTCTCCATGTGAGTGAGTGTGCATGTGAGTGAGTGTGCATGTGAGTGGGTGTCTCCATGTGAGTGAGTGTCTCCATGTGAGTGAGTGTCTCCATGTGAGTGAGTGTGCATGTGAGTGGGTGTCTCCATGTGAGTGAGTGTGCATGTGAGTGGGTGTCTCCATGTGAGGGGGTGTCTCCATGTGAGTGAGTGTGCATGTGAGTGAGTGTCACCATGTGAGTGAGTGTCTCCATGTGAGTGAGTGTCTCCATGTGAGTGGGTGGCTCCATGTGAGTGAGTGTCTCCATGTGAGTGAGTGTGCATGTGAGTGAGTGTCTCCATGTGAGTGAGTGTCTCCATGTGAGTGGGTGTCTCCATGTGAGTGAGTGTCTCCATGTGAGTGGGTGTCTCCATGTGAGTGAGTGTCTCCATGTGAGTGGGTGTCTCCATGTGATTGGGTGTCTCCATGTGAGTGAGTATCTCCATGTGAGTGGGTGTCTCCATGTGAGTGAGTGTGCATGTGAGTGAGTGTCTCCATGTGAGTGGGTGTCTCCATGTGAGTGAGTGTCTCCATGTGAGTGAGTGTCTCCATGTGAGTGAGTGTGCATGTGAGTGAGTGTGCATGTGAGTGGGTGTCTCCATGTGAGTGAGTGTGCATGTGAGTGGGTGTCTTCATGTGAGTGAGTGTCTCCATGTGAGTGGGTGTCTCCATGTGAGTGAGTGTCTCCATGTGAGTGTGTGCATGTGAGTGAGTGACTCCATGTGAGTGGGTGTCTCCATGTGAGTGAGTGTGCATGTGAGTGGGTGTCTCCATGTGAGTGAGTATGCATGTGAGTGAGTGTCTCCATGTGAGTGAGTATCTCCATGTGAGTGAGTGTGCATGTGAGTGGGTGTCTCCATGTGAGTGAGTGTCTCCATGTGAGTGAGTGTCTCCATGTGAGTGAGTGTGCATGTGAGTGGGTGTCTCCATGTGAGTGAGTGTGCATGTGAGTGGGTGTCTCCATGTGAGGGGGTGTCTCCATGTGAGTGAGTGTGCATGTGAGTGAGTGTCACCATGTGAGTGAGTGTCTCCATGTGAGTGAGTGTCTCCATGTGAGTGGGTGGCTCCATGTGAGTGAGTGTCTCCATGTGAGTGAGTGTGCATGTGCGTGAGTGTCTCCATGTGAGGGTGTGTCTCCATGTGAGTGGGTGTCTCCATGTGAGTGAGTGTCTCCATGTGAGTGAGTGTCTCCATGTGAGTGAGTGTCTCCATGTGAGTGAGTGTCTCCATGTGAGTGAGTGTCTCCATGTGAGTGAGTGTCTCCATGTGAGTGGGTGTCTCCATGTGAGTGAGTGTCTCCATGTGAGTGAGTGTGCATGTGAGTGAGTGTCTCCATGTGAGTGGGTGTCTCCATGTGAGTGAGTGTCTCCATGTGAGTGAGTGTCTCCATGTGAGTGAGTGTGCATGTGAGTGAGTGTCACCATGTGAGTGAGTGTCTCCATGTGAGTGAGTGTCTCCATGTGAGTGGGTGTCTCCATGTGAGTGGGTGTCTCCATGTGAGCGAGTGTGCATGTGAGTGAGTGTCTCCATGTGAGTGAGTGTCTCCATGTGAGTGAGTGTCTCCATGTGAGTGAGTGTCTACATGTGAGTGAGTGTCTCCATGTGAGTGAGTGTGCATGTGAGTGAGTGTGCATGTGAGTGAGTGTCTCGATGTGAGTGAGTGTCTCCATGTGAGTGAGTGTCTCCATGTGAGTGAGTGTGCATGTGAGTGAGTGTCTCCATGTGAGTGGGTGTCTCCATGTGAGTGGGTGTGCATGTGAGTGGGTGTCTCCATGTGAGTGAGTGTGCATGTGAGTGAGTGTCTCCATGTGAGTGGGTGTCTCCATGTGAGTGGGTGTCTCCATGTGAGTGAGTGTCTCCATGTGAGTGAGTGTGCATGTGAGTGAGTGTCTCCATGTGAGTGAGTGTCTCCATGTGAGTGGGTGTCCCCATGTGAGTGAGTGTCTCCATGTGAGTGAGTGTGCATGTGAGTGAGTGTCTCCATGTGAGTGAGTGTCTCCATGTGAGTGAGTGTCTCCATGTGAGTGGGTGTCTCCATGTGAGTGGGTGTCTCCATGTGAGTGGGTGTCTCCATGTGAGTGAGTGTCTCCATGTGAGTGGGTGTCTCCATGTGAGTGAGTGTCTCCATGTGAGTGAGTGTGCATGTGAGTGAGTGTCTCCATGTGAGTGGGTGGCTCCATGTGAGTGGGTGTCTCCATGTGAGTGAGTGTCTCCATGTGAGTGGGTGTCTCCATGTGAGTGGGTGTCTCCATGTGAGTGAGTGTCTCCATGTGAGTGAGTGTGCATGTGAGTGAGTGTCTCCATGTGAGTGAGTGTGCATGTGAGTGTGCATGTGAGTGAGTGTCTCCATGTGAGTGGGTGTCTCCATGTGAGTGGGTGTCTCCATGTGAGTGAGTGTGCATGTGAGTGAGTGTCTCCATGTGAGTGAGTGTCTCCATGTGAGTGAGTGTGCATGTGAGTGGGTGTCTCCATGTGAGTGGGTGTCTCCATGTGAGTGAGTGTCTCCATGTGAGTGAGTGTGCATGTGAGTGAGTGTCTCCATGTGAGTGAGTGTGCATGTGAGTGAGTGTCTCCATGTGAGTGAGTGTCTCCATGTGAGTGAGTGTCTCCATGTGAGTGAGTGTCTCCATGTGAGTGGGTGTCTCCATGTGAGTGGGTGTCTCCATGTGAGTGAGTGTCTCCATGTGAGTGAGTGTCTCCATGTGAGTGAGTGTGCATGTGAGTGAGTGTCTCCATGTGAGTGGGTGTCTCCATGTGAGCGAGTGTGCATGTGAGTGAGTGTCTCCATGTGAGTGGGTGTCTCCATGTGAGTGAGTGTCTCCATGTGAGTGAGTGTGCATGTGAGTGAGTGTCTCCATGTGAGTGGGTGTCTCCATGTGAGTGAGTGTCTCCATGTGAGTGGGTGTCTCCATGTGAGTGGGTGTCTCCATGTGAGTGAGTGTGCATGTGAGTGAGTGTGCATGTGAGTGAGTGTCTCCATGTGAGTGAGTGTGCATGTGAGTGGGTGTCTCCATGTGAGTGGGTGTCTCCATGTGAGTGAGTGTCTCCATGTGAGTGAGTGTCTCCATGTGAGTGGGTGTCTCCATGTGAGTGAGTGTCTCCATGTGAGTGAGTGTGCATGTGAGTGGGTGTCTCCATGTGAGTGACTGCCCCCATGTGAGTGAGTGTCTCCATGTGAGTGGGTGTCTCCATGTGAGTGATGTGAGTGAGTGTCTCCATGTGATTGAGTGTCTCCATGTGAGTGAGTGTGCATGTGAGTGAGTGGCTCCATGTGAGTGAGTGTCTCCATGTGAGTGAGTGTGCATGTGAGTGAGTGTCTCCATGTGAGTGAGTGTCTCCATGTGAGTGAGTGTCTCCATGTGAGTGGGTGTCTCCATGTGAGTGAGTGTGCATGTGAGTGAGTGTCTCCATGTGAGTGAGTGTCTCCATGTGAGTGAGTGTGCATGTGAGTGAGTGTGCATGTGAGTGAGTGTCTCCATGTGAGTGAGTGTGCATGTGAGTGGGTGTCTTCATGTGAGTGAGTGTCTCCATGTGAGTGGGTGTCTCCATGTGAGTGAGTGTCTCCATGTGAGTGAGTGTCTCCATGTGAGTGAGTGTGCATGTGAGTGAGTGTGCATGTGAGTGAGTGTCTCGATGTGAGTGAGTGTCTCCATGTGAGTGAGTGTCTCCATGTGAGTGAGTGTGCATGTGAGTGAGTGTCTCCATGTGAGTGAGTGTCTCCATGTGAGTGGGTGTCTCCATGTGAGTGAGTGTGCATGTGAGTGGGTGTCTCCATGTGAGTGAGTGTGCATGTGAGTGAGTGTCTCCATGTGAGTGGGTGTCTCCATGTGAGTGAGTGTCTCCATGTGAGTGAGTGTCTCCATGTGAGTGAGTGTGCATGTGAGTGAGTGTCTCCATGTGAGTGAGTGTCTCCATGTGAGTGAGTGTCTCCATGTGAGTGGGTGTCTCCATGTGAGTGGGTGTCTCCATGTGAGTGAGTGTCTCCATGTGAGTGAGTGTGCATGTGAGTGGGTGTCTCCATGTGAGTGAGTGTCTCCATGTGAGTGAGTGTCTCCATGTGAGTGGGTGTCTCCATGTGAGTGGGTGTATCCATGTGAGTGGGTGTCTCCATGTGAGTGAGTGTGCATGTGAGTGGGTGTCTCCATGTGAGTGAGTGTCTCCATGTGAGTGAGTGTGCATGTGAGTGAGTGTCTCCATGTGAGTGGGTGGCTCCATGTGAGTGAGTGTCTCCATGTGAGTGAGTGTGCATGTGAGTGAGTGTCTCCATGTGAGTGAGTGTCTCCATGTGAGTGAGTGTGCATGTGAGTGGGTGTCTCCATGTGAGTGGGTGTCTCCATGTGAGTGAGTGTCTCCATGTGAGTGAGTGTGCATGTGAGTGAGTGTCTCCATGTGAGTGAGTGTGCATGTGAGTGAGTGTCTCCATGTGAGTGAGTGTCTCCATGTGAGTGAGTGTCTCCATGTGAGTGAGTGTCTCCATGTGAGTGGGTGTCTCCATGTGAGTGGGTGTCTCCATGTGAGTGAGTGTCTCCATGTGAGTGAGTGTCTCCATGTGAGTGAGTGTGCATGTGAGTGAGTGTCTCCATGTGAGTGGGTGTCTCCATGTGAGCGAGTGTGCATGTGAGTGAGTGTCTCCATGTGAGTGGGTGTCTCCATGTGAGTGAGTGTCTCCATGTGAGTGAGTGTGCATGTGAGGGAGTGTCTCCATGTGAGTGGGTGTCTCCATGTGAGCGAGTGTGCATGTGAGTGAGTGTCTCCATGTGAGTGGGTGTCTCCATGTGAGTGAGTGTCTCCATGTGAGTGAGTGTGCATGTGAGTGGGTGTCTCCATGTGAGTGACTGCCCCCATGTGAGTGAGTGTCTCCATGTGAGTGGGTGTCTCCATGTGAGTGATGTGAGTGAGTGTCTCCATGTGAGTGAGTGTCTCCATGTGAGTGAGTGTCTCCATGTGAGTGAGTGTGCATGTGAGTGAGTGTCTCCATGTGAGTGAGTGTCTCCATGTGAGTGAGTGTGCATGTGAGTGGGTGGCTCCATGTGAGTGAGTGTCTCCATGTGAGTGAGTGTGCATGTGAGTGAGTGTCTCCATGTGAGTGAGTGTCTCCATGTGAGTGAGTGTCTCCATGTGAGTGGGTGTCTCCATGTGAGTGAGTGTGCATGTGAGTGAGTGTCTCCATGTGAGTGAGTGTCTCCATGTGAGTGAGTGTGCATGTGAGTGAGTGTGCATGTGAGTGAGTGTCTCCATGTGAGTGAGTGTGCATGTGAGTGGGTGTCTTCATGTGAGTGAGTGTCTCCATGTGAGTGGGTGTCTCCATGTGAGTGAGTGTCTCCATGTGAGTGAGTGTCTCCATGTGAGTGAGTGTGCATGTGAGTGAGTGTCTCCATGTGAGTGAGTGTCTCCATGTGAGTGAGTGTCTCCATGTGAGTGGGTGTCTCCATGTGAGTGGGTGTCTCCATGTGAGTGAGTGTCTCCATGTGAGTGAGTGTGCATGTGAGTGGGTGTCTCCATGTGAGTGAGTGTCTCCATGTGAGTGAGTGTCTCCATGTGAGTGGGTGTCTCCATGTGAGTGGGTGTCTCCATGTGAGTGGGTGTCTCCATGTGAGTGAGTGTCTCCATGTGAGTGGGTGTCTCCATGTGAGTGAGTGTCTCCATGTGAGTGAGTGTGCATGTGAGTGAGTGTCTCCATGTGAGTGGGTGGCTCCATGTGAGTGGGTGTCTCCATGTGAGTGAGTGTCTCCATGTGAGTGGGTGTCTCCATGTGAGTGGGTGTCTCCATGTGAGTGAGTGTCTCCATGTGAGTGAGTGTGCATGTGAGTGAGTGTCTCCATGTGAGTGAGTGTCTCCATGTGAGTGAGTGTGCATGTGAGTGGGTGTCTCCATGTGAGTGGGTGTCTCCATGTGAGTGAGTGTCTCCATGTGAGTGAGTGTGCATGTGAGTGAGTGTCTCCATGTGAGTGAGTGTCTCCATGTGAGTGAGTGTCTCCATGTGAGTGAGTGTCTCCATGTGAGTGAGTGTCTCCATGTGAGTGGGTGTCTCCATGTGAGTGGGTGTCTCCATGTGAGTGAGTGTGCATGTGAGTGAGTGTCTCCATGTGAGTGAGTGTCTCCATGTGAGTGAGTGTCTCCATGTGAGTGAGTGTCTCCATGTGAGTGAGTGTCTCCATGTGAGTGAGTGTCTCCATGTGAGTGGGTGTCTCCATGTGAGTGGGTGTCTCCATGTGAGTGAGTGTCTCCATGTGAGTGAGTGTCTCCATGTGAGTGAGTGTGCATGTGAGTGAGTGTCTCCATGTGAGTGGGTGTCTCCATGTGAGCGAGTGTGCATGTGAGTGAGTGTCTCCATGTGAGTGGGTGTCTCCATGTGAGTGAGTGTCTCCATGTGAGTGAGTGTGCATGTGAGTGAGTGTCTCCATGTGAGTGGGTGTCTCCATGTGAGCGAGTGTGCATGTGAGTGAGTGTCTCCATGTGAGTGGGTGTCTCCATGTGAGTGAGTGTCTCCATGTGAGTGAGTGTGCATGTGAGTGGGTGTCTCCATGTGAGTGACTGCCCCCATGTGAGTGAGTGTCTCCATGTGAGTGGGTGTCTCCATGTGAGTGATGTGAGTGAGTGTCTCCATGTGAGTGAGTGTCTCCATGTGAGTGAGTGTGCATGTGAGTGGGTGGCTCCATGTGAGTGAGTGTCTCCATGTGAGTGAGTGTGCATGTGAGTGAGTGTCTCCATGTGAGTGAGTGTCTCCATGTGAGTGAGTGTCTCCATGTGAGTGGGTGTCTCCATGTGAGTGAGTGTGCATGTGAGTGAGTGTCTCCATGTGAGTGAGTGTCTCCATGTGAGTGAGTGTGCATGTGAGTGAGTGTCTCCATGTGAGTGAGTGTGCATGTGAGTGGGTGTCTTCATGTGAGTGAGTGTCTCCATGTGAGTGGGTGTCTCCATGTGAGTGAGTGTCTCCATGTGAGTGTGTGCATGTGAGTGAGTGACTCCATGTGAGTGGGTGTCTCCATGTGAGTGAGTGTGCATGTGAGTGGGTGTCTCCATGTGAGTGAGTATGCATGTGAGTGAGTGTCTCCATGTGAGTGAGTATCTCCATGTGAGTGAGTGTGCATGTGAGTGGGTGTCTCCATGTGAGTGAGTGTCTCCATGTGAGTGGGTGTCTCCATGTGAGTGAGTGTCTCCATGTGAGTGAGTGTGCATGTGAGTGAGTGTCTCCATGTGAGTGAGTGTCTCCATGTGAGTGAGTGTCTCCATGTGAGTGAGTGTGCATGTGAGTGAGTGTCTCCATGTGAGTGAGTGTGCATGTGAGTGGGTGTCTCCATGTGAGTGAGTGTGCATGTGAGTGGGTGTCTCCATGTGAGGGGGTGTCTCCATGTGAGTGAGTGTGCATGTGAGTGAGTGTCTCCATATGAGTGAGTGTGCATGTGAGTGAGTGTCTCCATGTGAGTGAGTGTCTCCATGTGAGTGGGTGTCTCCATGTGAGTGAGTGTCTCCATGTGAGTGAGTGTGCATGTGAGTGAGTGTCTCCATGTGAGTGGGTGTCTCCATGTGAGTGAGTGTCTCCATGTGAGTGGGTGGCTCCATGTGAGTGAGTGTCTCCATGTGAGTGAGTGTGCATGTGAGTGAGTGTCTCCATGTGAGTGGGTGTCTCCATGTGAGTGAGTGTCTCCATGTGAGTGAGTGTTTCCATGTGAGTGGGTGTCTCCATGTGAGTGAGTGTGCATGTGAGTGAGTGTCTCCATGTGAGTGGGTGTCACCATGTGAGTGAGTGTGCATGTGAGTGGGTGTCTCCATGTGAGTGAGTGTCTCCATGTGAGTGGGTGTCTCCATGTGAGTTGGTGTCTCCATGTGAGTGAGTGTCTCCATGTGAGTGAGTGTCTCCATGTGAGTGAGTGTGCATGTGAGTGAGTGTCTCCATGTGAGTGAGTGTCTCCATGTGAGTGAGTGTCTCCATGTGAGTGGGTGTCTCCATGTGAGTGGGTGTCTCCATGTGAGTGAGTGTCTCCATGTGAGTGAGTGTGCATGTGAGTGGGTGTCTCCATGTGAGTGAGTGTCTCCATGTGAGTGAGTGTCTCCATGTGAGTGGGTGTCTCCATGTGAGTGGGTGTCTCCATGTGAGTGGGTGTCTCCATGTGAGTGAGTGTCTCCATGTGAGTGGGTGTCTCCATGTGAGTGAGTGTCTCCATGTGAGTGAGTGTGCATGTGAGTGAGTGTCTCCATGTGAGTGGGTGGCTCCATGTGAGTGGGTGTCTCCATGTGAGTGAGTGTCTCCATGTGAGTGGGTGTCTCCATGTGAGTGGGTGTCTCCATGTGAGTGAGTGTCTCCATGTGAGTGAGTGTGCATGTGAGTGAGTGTCTCCATGTGAGTGAGTGTCTCCATGTGAGTGAGTGTGCATGTGAGTGGGTGTCTCCATGTGAGTGGGTGTCTCCATGTGAGTGAGTGTCTCCATGTGAGTGAGTGTGCATGTGAGTGAGTGTCTCCATGTGAGTGAGTGTCTCCATGTGAGTGAGTGTCTCCATGTGAGTGAGTGTCTCCATGTGAGTGAGTGTCTCCATGTGAGTGGGTGTCTCCATGTGAGTGGGTGTCTCCATGTGAGTGAGTGTGCATGTGAGTGAGTGTCTCCATGTGAGTGAGTGTCTCCATGTGAGTGAGTGTCTCCATGTGAGTGAGTGTCTCCATGTGAGTGAGTGTCTCCATGTGAGTGGGTGTCTCCATGTGAGTGGGTGTCTCCATGTGAGTGAGTGTCTCCATGTGAGTGAGTGTCTCCATGTGAGTGAGTGTGCATGTGAGTGAGTGTCTCCATGTGAGTGGGTGTCTCCATGTGAGCGAGTGTGCATGTGAGTGAGTGTCTCCATGTGAGTGGGTGTCTCCATGTGAGTGAGTGTCTCCATGTGAGTGAGTGTGCATGTGAGTGAGTGTCTCCATGTGAGTGGGTGTCTCCATGTGAGCAAGTGTGCATGTGAGTGAGTGTCTCCATGTGAGTGGGTGTCTCCATGTGAGTGAGTGTCTCCATGTGAGTGAGTGTGCATGTGAGTGGGTGTCTCCATGTGAGTGACTGCCCCCATGTGAGTGAGTGTCTCCATGTGAGTGGGTGTCTCCATGTGAGTGATGTGAGTGAGTGTCTCCATGTGAGTGAGTGTCTCCATGTGAGTGAGTGTGCATGTGAGTGAGTGTCTCCATGTGAGTGAGTGTCTCCATGTGAGTGAGTGTCTCCATGTGAGTGAGTGTCTCCATGTGAGTGAGTGTCTCCATGTGAGTGGGTGTCTCCATGTGAGTGAGTGTGCATGTGAGTGAGTGTCTCCATGTGAGTGAGTGTCTCCATGTGAGTGAGTGTGCATGTGAGTGAGTGTGCATGTGAGTGAGTGTCTCCATGTGAGTGAGTGTGCATGTGAGTGGGTGTCTTCATGTGAGTGAGTGTCTCCATGTGAGTGGGTGTCTCCATGTGAGTGAGTGTCTCCATGTGAGTGTGTGCATGTGAGTGAGTGACTCCATGTGAGTGGGTGTCTCCATGTGAGTGAGTGTGCATGTGAGTGGGTGTCTCCATGTGAGTGAGTATGCATGTGAGTGAGTGTCTCCATGTGAGTGAGTATCTCCATGTGAGTGAGTGTGCATGTGAGTGGGTGTCTCCATGTGAGTGAGTGTCTCCATGTGAGTGGGTGTCTCCATGTGAGTGAGTGTCTCCATGTGAGTGAGTGTGCATGTGAGTGAGTGTCTCCATGTGAGTGAGTGTCTCCATGTGAGTGAGTGTCTCCATGTGAGTGAGTGTGCATGTGAGTGGGTGTCTCCATGTGAGTGAGTGTGCATGTGAGTGGGTGTCTCCATGTGAGGGGGTGTCTCCATGTGAGTGAGTGTGCATGTGAGTGAGTGTCTCCATGTGAGTGAGTGTGCATGTGAGTGAGTGTCACCATGTGAGTGAGTGTCTCCATGTGAGTGAGTGTCT